>RJWM01019091.1:0-39767 GCA_004363535.1 Dasyprocta punctata | reverse complement strand
AGAAGAAGAAGAAGAAGAAGAAGAAGAAGCAGAAGAAGAAGAAGAAGAAGAAGAAATAAGGGGATGTAGTAGGACTCAGAGGCTGGAAGTGAGCGGGCCATGGTAGTACACGACTGTAATCCCAGCAGTTGGGAGGCTGAGGCATCAGGAGAATTGCTGTGAGTTGAAGGCTAGCCTGAACTACACAGTGAGACCCTGTCTCAAAAACAAAAACAAAAACAAAAACAAAAACAAAAACAAAACAAAGAAACAAAAAGACCGGAAATGAGAACAGATTCAGACTGCAACCTGACAAGAGCCAATATTGGTCTCTCCAAATATTTTTCTCCATAGAGCTATTTTGTCTCATTTCTGACTCTTACAGCACTCTCTCTGTCTCTCTCTGTCTCTCTATCTCTCTCTGTCTTTCTTTGTCAGCAGGTTAGACACTGGAGCCCACAGTTCAAGTGTTTAAAATTTCTGAGATCCAATTCAACATTTCTAGGAGACATCATCTGATTGGACCAGTTGGGGTCACATGTCTATTCATGGTCCAATCAGCTGTGGCAGAAGATCATATGCCAGTACTCTCAGATATGTAATTACCACATTTCCACATACGGCTGCTGTGACATTCGACCTTGGTTTTATAGCTCCTACCAAGCAGGGCCTGTACATATTATCAACTGATCCCTGTGGCACAAAGAACCTGGTTTCCAGTGACCAGCAAGCACCCTGCTGTCTCACAGGAGTAGTTTTCTTCTGCTGCTTGGCACTGAGGGCTCTGGTCCTCTGAGAGCCAGAAAATAAGTCCCATCCTGGAATATGATTTTTCAAATCCTCAGCTAGAGTTCTCCCTCCTAAGTAATCATGAATTTTGCCTCTCACAAGGAGGACACAAAGGAAGCATCACTTGTGTTTCCTCCCATCTGGTAATGTGAATTTAAGCTAATTCTACACATGGTGACTGTTTACTTATTGAGGCTCCCTCTGCTAATGGAAACGAGAAACAATGCTTAAAATGACTGCTCTCACCATTGATAAAAAGAATATTAAGCAGAATGTTGAAATAAAGCTAATTGGTTTAGCAAACAGATAATGAGGTTTAAGAAAATACCACTCAAGTTAAGTCTCTTTTCATTTCTGCGCATTATTGAAGTCTCTATTAGATTCGGTCATTTGGAGAAACATACTCTGAAACAGCAGATTTCAAACATTATTCTTTAGGAATACATGAATGTCATGGACAAATCGATAGCTCTTTAAATCACAGAGGAGAGTTAATTAGCTGTCGTCCCTGGGGGAGGAGATACTGCATCTTCCTGCACAGTCTCAAACTGGCATGAGCTAACCTTTCCCTGGGCTGCTGCTTCTCTTGGTGATTCTTTTCGTAAAGTTGGTGTTTTAGGATGTCACCTTAGACTTTCAGGTTGCATGAGCAAGGTTATTAGGCATTGTGTAATTTTAATAGAAACAAGAGATTATTTTGGAGGAAAATGACCCATGACTATTAGCTCTGTCAAGTGACAAACAAGAAAGGAGTTAGAAAGTTCCCAGTAATAAGATTGCTCACAAATAGTCCCTATTTCCCATGCCCAGTGCCCCTGTTTGCTTCTCTCTGACTCATCCTTTATGAATTGATTGCTTCTTCCATCTTCCTTCATGGAAATCACTCTCCATGCATGCATGGGAATCTAACTTACTTACTTACAGTTTAAGCCCAAGAAGCAAACTCTTTCATTCCATCTACTTCAACTCAAAGTACACAGGACTATATTAATCCAATCCAACAGAACTTCAGGAGACAACAAGACAAGTGCAGGCGCTACTACATTACTGTTAAATACTCAGTGAATGGTACCTGTCAGAGACAATACATCTAAATGCTCCAATGCACGTGGCAGCGATTAACACAATATACTCTGGTAATTATAGGGTTGCTTATGCTCCATATGAAAGCCTGTAAGAAATGTCACTTTTTGTTTTTTTTTTTACTGAGCTTCTCTGACCGGTTCCTCCCAAGAGGCCAACCCAAGTTTCTTTAGCCCATCACTCCATTTATTTTATTTTATTTTTTTTTTTGCACAGTTCTCACCACTCTGTTATTTTTATAGTTCTTGTTTATATTTTTTAAAAACTTATTTAGCATTTATATTCTCACCTTGACTGTAGAGGGAGCAGAGCCCTTTTCTGCTTCTCTCTCACCACTGTGTTTTCAATGTCTATAACAAAGCCTTTTATATAGTGGGCACTCCATAAATGCTTGTCTGTTGCATTAATACCTGCGTTAATGCCAAGAGCCTGACCTCACCCCCAGCTCCCAACCTTCCCCACTTCTCCTTAGTGTGCAACCTGCTGGCCCTGCTTAATCCACACCTCCTCGGGCTGACGTAGGGGAGTTTTTGCTGTAGCCATAGCTGCTGCTGTGTGTGATGAAGTTAATGAGATGATCGTTTTTCAGGGCAAAGGGGAAGCAACTGCACGGAGATATTACATTGGGAAATTCCATTTTCAAAAGGCAGTTGTTATTATTATTATTATTATTTGGGCTTTGGGAAAGCTGTGAAACAGTCAAGCTTTGCTAGAGACTTGTGTTTTCATTAGAAATCAGTTGGGAATACAGGGTACAAACCCGTGCAGCAGCTCACAAGGAACCAGGCCTGGTGGGTGGTGAGCAGTTAGGCCACAAGTCTGGCAGCAGAGCACAGAACCAAACCACATCTCTTCACAGCCTCCATATTCCTGACATCAGGTTGTTTATTAATATTGTCGTGGGACAGGGTCTCACTATGTAGTCCAAGCTGGCCTTGAACTCACTATGTATCCCAGGCTGGCCTCAAATTCACAGCAACGCTCCTCCCTCAGGCTTCCAAGTATTGGGATGACTGGAGTGTACCGCCAAACTGACCTGACATCCTGTCTTTAAATCACGGTCGTTTTAGTTTCCTGTCACTTCTTAGCCACCCTTGTCACTTGCTTCCCATCCGAAGCACACTCAGTCCACTGCAGACCTCAACTGGCTTCAGCCATTGCACCGCCTGAGCTCTCGCACCTTCCTGCTGCGGCTCGGCTGCTTTTACAGCTCTGCTCATTCACAGAGGCCATGTCTCGTCTCTGCTTTCCCCTCTCCTAGAGGATGGGGACTTCCATGGAGTAGGAATTAAAGCTATAGATTATCTGCTTAATCTTTATGGACTGTGGCTAAGCAGTTGGATAAAAGATGTTTAACCCAGTCCACAGTTCTGTCTCTTTTTTGGGCTGCCTGAGTCTCAGGGGAACCTGCCCAGTCTGACTGGTGAGGAGACACACATGGCCGTTGGAATACAGTCGATCCTTGTGGGCTTGCTCTGGAGGAGCCGCCTGCCATTGAAGAGATGTATCGGCCCCTGTCTTCTCCTAGCCCTAGGCTCCTGAGAGTTCCAGGCAGCAGTAACGACTCAGTGCAAGAGGCTGGGGGTCACACTCAGCTTCCGTTACCAGGGAAAGTCCTCCCGAGGACTGTGGGACTAAGCAGGAAGTTGGGAGAGGAAGGAAACCCGGCATTCCTGCAACAGTTGTTCATTTATTTACTTTTATCAGTCCATGTTTGACATACATAATGAATACATTTCTCCTGGGGAGCTGGTACGTCTCAATTCTTGTCACATCCTGTCCTCTTCCTCTCTCCGCTCCCTCCCTCCCTGCCCAGAAGAGCTGTTTTAGTGAGGGAGATAGGAGGCTGGGGGTTCCCTGCAGGCATGAACTGAGGGAAGAGGTATGTGATGGAGAAGGTCCCCAGAAAGGGCTGGAGCTGGGGATGTGGCTTGGAGTCACAGGAGTCACACCTAGAGGGGGTTGGGAAAAGGCAGGAGGTGCCTTCTTGCTCTTGTCGAAGTACATGGAGAGCTTTGTAAAGGCAGACATTAAGAACCAAATGGACTCAGATCTCCTGAGCCTCCCCCAACCCCCACCCCTTTTAATGAGAAAACCAGAGCCTGGAGAGTTTCAGCCAGCAATTCAGGCTCACGCAGACTGACAGGTCTGGAGGTGGCTCTGGGACCAAGGGCAGGCCTGCTGGCTCCCTGGGCCATGCTCCTTGGGCCTGAGCAGGTCCTCTGGACACGGAAGAACATGCAGTGCTATCATAGGAGGCCGGGGCAGGGCATCGTGGCCAGCATGGCTGGGCGTGACCCGCCGATGGAGGGGGCTCCTTAACCACGGGCACAGAGCAGCAGCTGTGGACCCCCATGGGGTTGGGATGGGCCCTGCACCTGGTACCAATCTTCTGGTGAGAGCACACTGAGCCTGGCACCTGCTGCCCATCTTCTAGCACAAGACCAAGTGGGGGCAGCTCGGTCAGCTACCAAAGATGACGAGAGGACGGCAGCGGGGGTCTTCGCAGTGCTGCCCCCTCGTGAATGCTGTAGTTGGTTTTGCTCTCAGGATGCAGCTTCTCTCGTTTTTTTTCTCCTGAGCGTTTCTTTTGCACTTGTCATTTTTCTTATTTCTGCCCTAAAATAAGGAATAATCTTTCACATCCAACTGTCATGACCAAGTCTTTGGCCGGGACAATAAGAACCTGGAGAACGTGGCTGCTCCCTATGCCATCTGCCATCAGATAACAGTGTGACAGAGGAATTGAAGAAAAAGCCAGAATCAAGTAGGATGATGGTGGCACATGCCTGTAATCTCAGCACCCAGGAAAGCTGAGGCAGGAGTGCAAGTTTGAGCCAGCCCTGGGGAACTTAGCAACTTAGACCCTGGCTCAAAATTTTAAAGGTCTGGGGATGGTGTGAAGGCCCTGGATTTATTTCCCAGTACCTCCCACCCCCAAAAAATAGTGGAGGAGGAGTGGGGGAGAAGAGGAGAAAGGAAGCCCACCCAGTTTGCCTCAGTGAACTGTGTTCAGTCTTGCGAAAGCCCCTTTGGGGATGAGCAGGCAAATGCCAGGGTCCTCCTTGGCAAGATGGGGAATTGCTGATGTAAGAAGTTAATTGAGGCTGGTGCCCTTCCCTAAAAGATCCCAGGGCAGCCTTGGAAATAGGCTATAGCTCTGAATTGGTAGCGGGAGCCCTAACCTTCCCTTTGCTGCCCCCCAAGAGAAATGGGGAGACTCTCACTGCAGCTCCAAGGGCTGTGGAGAAAGTGTGTGTTCACGTATTGTCTCTGAAGGCCAAACTGAGTTTGAGTTCAGCACAGGTACATTCTTTAATCAGTCATCCAGCCAGAGAAAGTGCTAGGAAAGCTCACAAAAGAGGCTCCCTCGGCTGGGCCCTCAGGCCTACAGGTGTCCCACAGAGAGGGTGGTGTAAGTGTCCAGCCTCCTCTCTTTTCTCTTCCACCTGGGTGTTAACCCAGGGTCTTCACAACTGAAGAAGAAGAGAGAGAGGGAGAGACAGAGACAGTGTGCAATTTGACACTTTTCAGGCACAACATTAGAGATAACAATCGCTGCAGTGTTGCTGCCTGTGGCGAGAAGGATGACGGTGACCCAGAGCTTCTCATGATGAGAGGGGAAGGCAGGCTGGAACTAGAGACAGCAACACAGAAGGAGTTGCTGGGGGAGGAAGGAGAAGCTGTTGGCACTATATGACTCGCAACACTTAAGAAAAATGCAAACCCATCAGAGAAAGATACTGTATGGCTTGCAAGAAATACACAAAAAGATACACATTCAATCCATGACTGCCTACAGGGGAAGGAGGTGGGTGGCCTGTGTGGAAGAGAAAGCAAATGGTTACCAAACGCAAGAGCAGGCCCAACAGACCAGAGAGCACAGTAGGTCTCTGCAGATGTAGTCGAAAGAAAGGAACAGGGTGGCATCCAACTGGACCCTGCTTATTAAGGTCTAAATCAGTACCTGTGAGATTCAAGAAAAAGCCTAAATAGATCAGGGTTCCAGGCTCTGCTCCCTCACTGGGATTGCCTGCCCCCCCAGAGAAACTTGATGTATCTGGGGTGATCTCGCGGAGACCGTCAGACCAGAGGAGCTCCATCCACTCAGTTACCTCTTGGATGCTGACTTATTCACTTTCTTGTCACCAAGATGCAATACCTGACTCCTCCAGGAAGGAGAAGTTTCTTCTGGCTTGCATTTTAGTCCATAGTCAGCTGGTTTCCTGGTACAGGGCCGTGAGGGAGGAGGGCTGCCCATGGCATGGTAGACAGGAAGCAGAGAGTGAAGGGAGGAGCTGGGAGCGAGATGAACCCTTCTAAACCCAATGACTCCCCTCTTCTGATCAGCCCTCATCTCCTAACAGCAAATCAGCTGTAAGTGCCTATAATCTAATCGCCTTCCAAAAGCCTTGACTATGAGTGCATGAGGCTCTTTGGGGTCATCTAGATCTAAACCATAACACAGGTCATGCCTGTCCAGGGACTTTGGCTCAGAAATCTGGGGAGGACAGGAAGGGAGCCCACAGTGAAGCATCAGCAATAGAAAGAAGCACTACCGTTTAGATAGGAGGTCAGTCTGAGACACAGATGGAGCCTCCTGACTATCTCAGAAAAGATGTTCCCTTCTGTGGAGGAGGCAGAGGCCCCTTGAAAATTCTAGGGTGTGTATTATTCTCAGTTTGCAGAGAAGGAAACTGAGGCTCAGAAAGGTTAGGCAGTTTCTCCAAGGTCACTAAGCTACTAAATGGCAGGGATGAGATTTAAATTTAGGTGTGTGACTCCAAACCTGAGCTCTTAACAGCCATTTTTCTGGTCTTTCTCCATCCCCATCCCTACCCCCTTGCCTTCCCTTTCTTTTACCATACTGAGGATGGAATCCAGGGCCTTGGACATGCTAGGTGAGTACTCTACCACTGAGCTACATCCATTTTTACTTTTTATTTTGAGGCAGGGCTTTGCTAAATTGCTCAAGCTGGGCCCAAACTTTCGATCCCTCAGCCACAGCCTCCTGAGTAGCTGGGATTGCAGATGTGCACCTCTGTGCCTGGCTTGTCATTTTTAAATGCTTCCACAGTTAGCCTTGGTGCCATATATGCATATACATACACAGACACACATACATACACAGATGTGCATCACAGAAGGTACATGCTGAGATAGGTAAATTCTTATTCTCAGAGTTTCCAGCATGGGCTCACAAGAGTCAGTGGAGAAGGGTTTCGGGGGCAGACATGGGCAGCTGGCACAGCTGTAGAGTTCCCTGTGCAAAATCAACTAAAACTGGAAGGGGGAGACTCTGGAGGTGGAGCGGGGTGGAGAGAACAGGAAAGTGTCTTAGCGCGTGATGTGCTTCCAGAAATAGCAACTACGGACAGACCTGGAGAAATACGGCAGACTAGGTCTGCGTGCAGTTCCATCAGAGGCATGAAAAAAAAAATGAAAAGTGAGTGTCATCAACAATGCAGTGAAAAAAAAGCCCCATCATCGAGCGATTCTTAGGTGCTCCTTACCCACAGTACCTCCAGGGCCAATGCTGGTGGAAGAGTTGCTGGCAGCACTTCAGGGGTGAGGTCAGCCGACTCTTCTGTGGACAGCAGAGAGGACAGTGATTTGTCCTGGGCTGCGCAAGTCAAGAACAAGGCCTTTGACTCCTAGGCCAGTGCTGGCTCCTCCGTAAGTCTGCTCAGAGGGACAGCCATCAAGAGACTATGTCCTTTCATACCTGCTCCTTTTGTTTTCTGAGGCAGGGTCTCGCCAAGCAGTCCAGGATGGCCTTAAACTCGTGGTGATCCTCCTGCCTCGGCCTCAGTACAGGTGTGTACTGTGGTTTCATCTGCTCTTCTACCACATTTTTGTTTCTCTAGGGATGGCTGCTTCTCTGAAGAAGGCAGAGGCAGGGGGCCAATGGATGCCTTTTGGGAGGGCCAATGTTGGGGGAGAAATCCAGGGCAGGTAAGCAGTCTGGCGATGTTGGCCTCCCTTTGCCCACCTTCATTTCCAGTCTCTTCCTTACGTCTCCTTCCCAGCATGGACACCCTTCTACTCTTCCTTTTTAAACCTCGATTGGGAAGCCAGGGCCTTAATTTTTAAAAATTCTAGTCATTTAATTCTGCAGAGACCAACCCAGATGCAGCCACAGCAGGGCTCCCTCAGTGGGAGAACTGGAGCTGTCTGAACAGACTCCTTCCCTCCAAGGCAAGTGACCCGAGCACAAGGGATGCTGGGGACCCTGCTTCCTAGGAGGCTTTAATTACTGACATTAAGAGGAGGAGTTGTTCTTCCCTTCCACATGGGGTCTCTGCCTCACTGCTTCCGGGGAAGGGGGACACAATTTAAATGGCCCTCCAGGCTGGCAGAGACATTCCCCACAGGCACACAGAGGGGGACAGATAAGTGGCCACCTACACAGTCCCAAAGGCTTCAAACCCCCAATCCCAGCTGCCATGCACCAGCTGATCTCTGAAGGCTGCCCTTGGAGTTTTATTTGTTTTGCTTTGGAGTTCACTGCTCAGTTAAAATTCAAATATTCCTAGGAGGCATGATAGCTGCTTTTTTTTTTTCTTTTTTGGTGATGCCAGGGTCCACTGCCCTGTGTCACTTGCAGTTGGTTAGACTCATGGATGCTGTCCACCCCTACTGTCCATCCTAGACCTACTGAGTCAGAAGCTCTGAGGACCAGCCTGGCAGTCTCTGCAGGTGACTCTGAGGCATGGTCAAGTTTGGGGACGGCTGGCCTGTGTGCAGGAGCCCCACCTTAACCCCTCGGAGGGCTGCGCAAGCTCCCCTCTGTGATTTGTGTGCTCTCCTGAGCTTTGCAGGAGTCAGGCAGGAGGAACTAAACGCAGATGGGGTGTGGCAACCCTAAATCTCAGGTGTGGGTGGGCTGGTGATAGAGAGCAGGGCTGCCTTTGGTCAAAAGGACACAAAGCTCATGGTGGAGCTGGAGAATTGCTGATTAAGTCTGACAAGTGAGCCATCATCAGAAGGAAGTACCCTGGGGCAGCCACCTGGCCACTGGAGAAGCTCAGGGACTGCACTGAGTGGGGAGGGGAAAATACAGAGGCAGGAGCCTGCAGCTGCAGCCCAATCCATCGGCACTGAGCTGGCCACAGCAGCAGGGGGTCAGGTGCTTACCTCTTCGCCTCCCTCAGCGCCTCCCCTCTGGGTCAGCTGGTTCAAGATGCAATTTTTGGCCACATATTTCCTGGCCCACATCCTATCTCCCTGTTGGCAGAGGCCAGAAGGAAGTCAGGGATCTGATGGTGAAGGCTGACTTGTCCCCTGCAAGCTGGACATTTCTTTGGAGGCTCCTTTCTTGCTCTATTTTTCTCCTCGACGCTTGGCATCTGAATGCTATGTCCTCAGTCTGTTTCCTCCTACTAGAAGGTGAGCTCCAACAGGAAAGGAATATTTTTTTTTTTTTGGTACTGCATTCTTTACCACTCAATCCCCAAGTGTGTGGTGTAGTACCTGGCACATAATAAGCTTTAATAAATATTTTCTGAGGAAAAGGAATAAATCTTAAATTCATTACAAACTCATACGAGAAACCCGAAATAAAAAGAAAGAGCAAAATAAAAAGATAGATAATAGGAAACAGGGATGTAGATGTTTTGCAAATGCAAAGGGCACCCAGAGATGGAGGGAGAGGAAACAGGAAGGGGAAGGGGATGAGAAAGAACTGAGATGTGTTATGTGCACGCACCAGCTCCCTATGAGGAATGTGATCATTATGCCTGGCAAACATGGGCGAAAAAAAAAATTGGAAAAAATACTGAAAAATTCATTCCAATCTTAAACTTTGCACCATGATCCATCAACACTTATGTTAACATAAAAGTGATTTCCCCCTAAACAGTTGAGCATAAATCAATGCCTCATGTATTTCATGAAGCTGGGGCTTCAGATCCCTGCACGTATCACAGTTTTTGGCCTCACTCCTGAAGTCAAGGACTACACTGCCCTTTGAAGACTGTTCAAGATGATGGTGAAACCTCCAAGAGCAATGCGTCACTTGTAATCAGAGGGCAGGGATGAGAGAGGCCAGGGCCTGGGAAACAAATCAGGTGACAAAGGCTCCATGCCTCAGCCAGATGGGTGTTTCTGGGAGGTAGACTTGCAGAAAAGTTATAACCAAATGACAAAAAAAGAGTCAATTACCGTGTTGTGGTCAGCTCTTAAAATTCTCAGAGGAGAGGACAGGGGAGGATGAAGAAATGAAGAGTCAGGATGTAGAAAGCTGAGGTCAGGTGGAGCCTTCTCCCCTGATGGGAGAAAAGGAACTGCTCAACGACTGCAGTGTGTTTATTCATACAATCAGCAAGAGGTTGATAACAGGTGAAACCCCTCCCCTAGTAGGAGAAAGGACCTGCCTAACAATTTGTTTGTCTGGCTCGCCTCAGGTGCTCCATGTTCTCAGGCTGGCCTAACTTTAGTCCCTCATGTGTGATTGATCTGCAACTCAGTTGCTCCCCATAGTCAATGAATTTGCTGAGTGCCTGAGGAAGTTAGCACAAGCTCTGTTTGAATCTAAATTCCAATGAAATCTTGATTAATAAGATATCTTGGGAACAGTCCTCAAAAGACAGTGTAGTCCTTGACCTTGGAAGTGGGGTCATATTTTGTTTCCTTACCCTTGGCACAGTATATCCCAGAAGGACCTTTAATGAATGTCTGATAAGTGAAAAATTAATTATTGGCTTCCATTGATTTTCCTAGATATTAAGTTACATTTCAGACCTCGTGGCAAATCATCCTGAACTGTATCAGACAACATTTCCGCTTTAGTAAGCATAGTGCTGAACTCCCTTGTATCTTCCTATGGTGATGAGGTCATACCTGCAAGTACCCAGGCCTATCTTACTGGGTCTGTGGGAAGGTTTTGCATAGGATGCAAAGGGGTCATAAGATTGGATTTGTGGTTAACTCCAAGATACTGTGGGAGCAGGAAGAAGAATTTCCTGATTTTTTTTTAATAGCTTAGTTTTACAAATGGAAAAACCAAGACCCAGAAGAGGGAAGGGGTTTCCCCAGGGCATTCAGTATATGAATTGTCATCAAAAGTGGAACCTTGACCTCTTGACCCCAAACTTGACATTCTTTCTGTCTTGTAGATTCATCTCTATCTCTGTATTGGTCAGTTTCCCTGTTGCTGAGACAATACCTGACACTCACAGCTTACAGAGGAAATGTTTAATTTGGTTCCTGGTTTCAGATGACTCAGTCCATGGCTAGTTGACTCAAGGGAGGAACATCATGACAGAAGGGCCCAGTGAAGTAAAGCTGCTTACATCATGGTGGACAAAAAGCAAAGCAGAGGAACAGGGTCAGAGAGAAATGAGTGAGGAACCATATGTAATATATAAGATCATACCCCTGTGGCCCACACAGACACACCCAGGGGCATTTTTACTGATTTGCTGTGCATTTCTTAATCCAATGAAATGGATATATCAGGATTAATGGTCACTATCTCCTAAGAGTAGATTTCTCGGCTTTTAAAATTCCATGGTTGGGGAGTGGGGACAGCCACATCCAAGTCTCTCTCTGTCAGTCAGCACCATTTGCATACTGTGGAGGGAGAGAACCAGACCTCACCAGGAAGCAATCCCAGCAGGGAAACCATATCATTTTCATTGTTTTGTTGGTTTGGGTTTTATTCTTTTTTGTTTTGTTGGATTATGTTAAATCTGATGACATGAGAAGTTATTTGGAAGACATATTATGGTAGCCATTTTGGATTTACTATTGGCTTGTTTTGAAGTCCTTTATTGCATTTATTGTTTTGTTTTTGTTTCTATTCTGTTCTGTTCAATTTTTACTATATCCAAAAGTATCTGCAGCTATTCTGAATACAATAAAAGGCATTATGGAAACTATTGTTGGTTTCATAAGGTCTTGAATTCATGTATCACTTATACTGCTGTATTTTGATTGTTTTTATTCTGTTTTATTTTCCTTGGTTTTATCCTCTTTAAAAAAAATTCCATGCTTAAACACTATATACACTTATATCTATAAGGATATGTTTATTGAGATCCTATTTTATACCTAGTACTATCTTGTCACTGCAAGGTAATAAGATAAGGGAAATGCAAAATTTTCTCTATCCATTGCATGATAATAGTTTCAATTTTTGAGTGCTTACTTATACAAGCCCTGGATGCTTTACATATATTACCATAAGTAGTTCTCACAACCTTATGAAATAGATCATTGTGTTAAGCTTCTTTGGGTTGCTGGTGGAAGAAACCCAACTCAAACAAGCTTAAGGGAAAAGGAAATTGTTGGTGTACATAAATAAAAATACCAGGGCTTGTCTACCTGTGGGCTAGGTTGGGTTCATGCACTCAAAACTCTCTCCTTTCATTTCCTCTGTGTTAGCTTCACTCTTTGGTCTCTTCTTCCCACATGATAGGGAAGACAGCTCCCAATAACTGTGGCTCCTGCAAGCCTTATGTCTTATCATTTCAGATGAAGACAGGTCTGTTCTGATCCAATATCTACACCAGGCCTTCTCAGATGTGGAATCATGTGAACATGTCTGTACCAATCACTGAGCCCAGGAGAATGGAACATTTTGGTTGGTGGCTCCATGAGGTAGGGGAAGAGAGGTTCTTTTATTAGGATAAAGAACGAGGGGCAGCTCATAACCTCGTTGGACCCAGGATGAAACTGAGATGCAGAGGGGTCAAGTAGGTGCCCAAGGCCAAAAGGCCTATTAAGGGCAGAACTGAGTCATAAACTATTAGTCTCTAAGCCTATCTACCAGTTACCATTGTTTGGTTTTTATTTTTGAAGGGTAATAAAATAACTCATATACCTTAAGATCAATCATTTGGAAATGTACAATTCACTGAAAAGTCTGTTTTAATCTCCAGACCAGGTGATCTCAGTTTTGGTGTAATCAATGTTAATGTGTGAAGTATATGATAAGTAAGTATTCTCAATAGTAATTGAATTATCAAAGTTGTCAAATGATTTACTTTTTATTTTTTTACTTTAAATTGACAAATTATAATTACAGGATTTTGTGGGATATAAAGTAATGTTATGACTTACAAATATAGTATGGAATAACTAAAATAACTAAAGCAGGTATCATCTATCTTTTTTTTTTTTTTGCAGCACCGGGGATCAAACTTACAACCTTGTGCCTGCCAGACAGGCGCTTAAGCCACTGAACCAAACTCCCAGCCCTAGTTTTTTGAGGCAGAGTCGCACTATGTAGCTCAGGTCGGCCTTGTGCTCTGTTGTAGCCCAAGCAGGCCTCGAACTCACAGCACTCCTCCTACCTCAGCCTCCCGAGTGCTGGGATTAAAGGTGTGCGCCACCACGACCGGCTCATATCATATCTATCATTTCTGTATTGGTTAGCTTTCTGTTGCTATGGAATAACTAAAGCAGGTATCATCTATCGTATCTATCATTTCTGTATTGGTCAGTTTTCTGTTCCTGATTGAACACCTGAGAAAATCAATTTAAAGAAGAAAGGTTTATTTTGGCTTAGTTTGAGAGGTTTCAATCCATGGTCAGCTGGCTCCAAGGCATCATGGCGGGAGGGAATGGTGGAGGAGAAGCTGCTCAGGTCATGGCAGCCAGGAATCAGAGAGAAGCAGTGCCAAAGGAGAAGAGCTTGGGACCAAATGTAGTCCTCAACACCATGCTTCTGACCCACTCCTTCAACTAGGCCCTACCTCCTATGTCTTCCTCACTGCGTAACAGTGAGGCAAGTTATTATCCCATCAATGGATTAATCCACATTTAAAGGTTTCATGATTCAATGTCTGCAAACACCCACAGACTCACCCAGAAGTGTGCTTTATAATTTCCTACCCTTTCCTCAGTCCAATTGAGGTGATAATCAATACTAACCACTACAACCTCAAACACTTAACATTTTTATGGTGAGAATATTTGAAATCAGAACCAAATAAAAAATCACTCATTTAATAATGTCACTCCCTCTTTGCTTGCACCCTGATGAACTCTCAGGTGAGGCCAGCCTAACTCCTACATGAGACATGTACTCATTCATTTTGTTTCCAAGGAGAAAATGGTACAGCACACGTCACAGTCTGCCATAAAGTTGACCCTGTCACATGATGGAGTGGAGAAGTTTCCCAAGAAAGATATGGAATATTCTGGATAGATTAGTACAAAAGACAAGTCAGTTTAGCAAATTTCAGATTATAAGAAAGCTGCAAAAGAAATGAAGGGGAAAATTAAAAGATAAATTTAAAAAAAGAGAAGGAAATAAGGAGGGAGACAGGGAGAGAAGAAAAGATCAAAGAATTTTGGACTTGGGCTGGAAATAAAGTAAAAAAAATCAATATCAATTATAGATTCTACTGATACAGACTAGAAAGAAATACAATAAAAAAAGAGAACTTTTTTGCTGAAGAATCTAAGATTGGATATTTGGGAAAAAATCTATATGAATATGAAGAACTTAGTCAATGGGAATCACAAATATCTAATAAAACAAAAACAATGTGAATAAATGAGCACTAGGCTGGAAATATTCAACACGGTAAATGTGTAACTGCTTTGAGGTCTAAAAGCTCAGGAAATCCTGGGCCAGGTCAGGAGGAGGGAGGCTGCTGAGACCGCCTTCTAAGGAGACCCAGACAAACTCGGGTCCGGACACTGTGTCACGCAGGAGCCGAGCAGGCTGAATGAAGCTGGTGGTTAGGGAGCTGGGGGTATTTCTGCTGGGTAAGATTTAGAGGCAAGGCTGAAGAGCAGAGAATTAAGGATGCAAGTGAAGATTACAGGAAAAGAGATTTTGTCTCAAACAAGGTGGCAACTTTCTGAAAGTCAAAAGTGCCATTGATCGAAATCAAACGAGGCCATGAAGCAAGCAGAGTAAAAGATGTTTTGACCTCTACCAAAGAGATAAGGAAAAGGTCTAGCAGACATGACTTGTCTGTAACCACCCTGGGGACAGGATCAGGGACAGGAGCCTGTGGACTCCCCTCGTCTGTGCCCAGCGTGGAGCTTCTAGAAATGAGGAAAACAGGTGCGAGCAGCCAGCAGTGGCCGGCTCCTCTCCCAGTGAGGAAGTTCCAGTGAAGCTAGCAATGTCAGAGAATGACAAACAGCTCTGAACATCTGTGGAGAGAAGGACTAGGCCAGGAGTGGCAATTTCCTATGGGAAGTAATGTCTTCTGACAGGAAACAGGAATCTCTGTCAGGAAAGCAGGTATTTCTGACAGAACAGTGGTTTATGAGAGGAAAATGGATTTCTGACCAAAAATAGTTGGTTTCTTATGGGATGTTAGTGGATTTCTGACAACAGAACAGGGATTTCTTTTTATTTTTGCTTTGAGGCACTGCGGATTGAACCCCAGCCCTTTACACTGAGCTCTATCCAGCTCTTTTCTTTAAATTTTGAGATTGTCTTGCTAAATAACTCACCGTGGGCTTGAACTTGGGATTCTCCTGCCTCAGTCTCCCAGAATGCTGGAGTTACAGATGTGGTCCACTACACTGGATCAAAGTAAAGGTCTCTGAGGGGAGTAGTGATGTTTTTTTCAGGACAGTAATTCCTAAAAAGAGAGTAGTGATTTCTGACAGAACATTATTTGTAATCCTTACATAGGAATTCTGTTTTATAAAGTGGTATGCATTTTAATATGACCATCCTTATTTCTTATAAATTCAAGTGTCTGATGACTCAACCTTTATTTCTCACAAAGCACTTATCAGCAGGTATGGTGGAGCATGCCTGTTATCCTAGCAGGAGGATCATCATGAGTTTGAGGCCAGACTTAACTGCACTCCAAGACCCTATCTTAAAAAGCAAAAAAAAAAAAAAAACAAAAAACAAAAAAACACTTATCATTGTGTATAGTGTTGGAGAATCAAGAAAGCTTCCAATTAGTGAAGGGTTGTTTCACTATCCAGTTCTCCAGACACAGGACAGTAGCAGACATACACTAAAAACAAAGGGCTTAGATCCTCTTACCTCTCAAAATATTCCCTGCAGGAGGTAAAGCTGATGAGAGCTGTGGTAGGCTTGGCAGGGAAGTCTGAAGGAGTCTGGAATGACATTTGTGTTTCCTCTTGTCTAGTTCCCTCCTCCTCCTGTTTAATCATTTTTAGTAATGCTAGGATGCTCTTCCAGTGGTACCAAGGAGCTTGTGTCTGAGGTTTTCAAAAGTTTTAGGGCAAATCCCAAAGTGAGGTAGACTCCAACATGACTCTCCAGGACAAATGAGTAATCTGTCACAGAGGTTTTATATAGCAGCAATTAAGTGGCAGCTCTACACTACAAAATCTAAAATTTTTTCATGCAGGTAAAGACTGTTGTAAATTGATGGGGCACAGTGCTGCTTCTCAGCATGAGTTCTCTGATGCTGACGCATTGTTAAGAAGCCCTCGCCTTGTGCCTTCGCTAGGGATCCTTCTGTGATGACTGAGGATGGTGCGGTGGCTGACAGCTTGTTTCCTTCGTGGGCTCACAGGGCTTCTCTCCAGTGTGGGGGGTGTGGTATTGAGTGAGGTGTGCTTTCCTGCTAAAGCCTGTGCACATTCTTTGCATGCACTCTGTGGGTTTTCCTCCAGTGTGTGTCTGACCATGGCGAGTGAAAGCAGAGAGGTGGGTGAATGCCTTGGAGCACTGAGTGAACTTGCAAAGGCACCGCATGATGTCACTTGTGCTCAAGGCCTTGCCACACCCGGGGCACCCTAGGCCTCTGGGGTGAAAGCACTGTGCTGCATGAGGGCTGAGCTCTGTCCTGAGCTTTCCACATGCCCTGCATTCACCCTGCTTCAGTCTGCTGTGGACCCCAGATGTCCACAAGACCAGCTTCCTGTTAAAATCCTTCCCATGTTGGAAGACAGCTAGCTTGCCTTCCTGGTGAGTGGTGCATAACTGGTGTGGACTCCAGGAAGCGAAAGATCTGTGCCTCCCATACACCTACCGGGTGGGCGGACCAAGAATCAAGGACAGTCCCCTCCCAACCCCCAACCCTGTAAGCAACCTGCTGGTTCAGAGGACCGGCTAAGTTGATAGCAACTAAGGTACATGAAGCAATTAAATGCTTGTATTGTTTGGCTGATTTTGCAGGCCTGGGGCCAGCAGTCTGAGCATCTCTTGGGAAGATGACAGTATGCAATGTAGCAAATATGGGGGATTCCTTTCTGTCTTATCTTTGAGGCCCAATATTGTTCTCATTGTTTTGCTTTATTCTGATTAATTTTCCTTTTTCTTTTCTTTTCTTTTTCTTTCTTTCTTTTTGCTTTATTTCATATTCTGTTTTTATTGGTTTTATTCTGTTTTGTTTTTGGTTTGATTTTACTATACCTGATGGAATGGTCAACTATTGTGAAGATAACCAAATATACTATAGTAGCTATGGTTTTCCTAGTATCTCACTTTGAAGTTCTGTCTGTACCAGTTCTACTCCTTTGTTTTGATTGACTTTGTTCTGTTATGTTTTGTTGGATTTCGCTATCTTTAAAATAAAATTTTTTAAAAATTAAAAAAAATCCTTCCCACATTGATTGTGTTTGCCGAAGTGTCACCCTGTGCAAGATGAGGTGTCTTCTGGCCACTCAGAGTCACATCACTTGCTCTCATGCCACCGGGGGTGCAAATTACCACCTGCCTCCAAACTATTGTCTCCCAGGCTTGTTTTCCCAGGGGCGAGGTGGGTGTCCTTATGAGACCCTTTTGCTGCTTCACTTGATTCCCCTGCATTTCCGAAAGCAAGAACATGCTGGGCATGGTGGCACACACCTGTAATCCCAACATTCAGGAATTTGAAGCAGGGGGTCACTGGGAGTTCCAGGTCAGCCTGGGATGCATAGGGAGACCTATCTCAAAAACGAAAGTCCACCAAAAGCAGAGCTGCAGTCAGAAGTCCCTCAAAGATCCCTGACTCAGGCTTCCCTGGAGCAAGGCTCCCTCCTATGAGACTGGCAGACTCACGGCGGCACTCTGGTAGGAAGTCACGTGCTGTCACCTGCACAGTCTAGGTGAGAGGCCTCTTGTCACTTTCTACCATTCTATTCCTGCCTGTGCTCCTACAGATGGGTCAACTCTGGCTGTGATGCCTTAGTGACGCCAGGCGCCCACAGATCTCTAGCAGCACCTCCCAGGACAGCGTCCTCTGGATCCCAGGTCCACTTGTCCACTCCTCCTGGGTGAAGGTCATGGCCACTTCTTGAAGGTCACCACAGTGTGGTGCAGACCCTCCCTGGGTTTACTCAGGTGCAGAGATGGCCACTGCCCTCCCTGTTCTGCCCATGGTGGAGACAGACATGCCATGCCACAAACAGCCACTCTACAGTGCTAGAAGTCCCTCTCCAACCCCCCCATCCATGTCAAGAGTAGCGATTTCCTACAGGAGGACTTTGGAAGGAACGAAGGTGAGGGTTTCTGTTAGGAAAGACAAAAAGCGGCGGCACAGAACAGACTGGAAAACAACAGGAAGGAATCGGATTCTGTCGGGAAATGGCTGCTTGGGTGTGGAGGGAGGCAGGCGGGGTCCAGGAGGCTCACCTTGGACGTGAGCTTTGCCCAGTATCTTCTTGAATGTGCTATAGGGAGTGAGGTATAGGGAATATCTATTTAAGAGGGATATATGACCAGGAAACACGTCCCCTGGCTGCCCCCAGTTGGAGGAACTGGTCCTTTTTCCATCCCTCAAACCCAGAAGTAAACAGTACCTTGTTTTTCATTCAGGAAATTCTGATGGAAACATTTGCCCTCATACTTCATTATGTGCTATTAGTGAAGTAAATAGTGGAGGAGAGAAGTGATCTCTCTAATGTTGTATTGCAGAAGTTAGCCAGCACCCTGGTCCCAGCACACCTGGGGACAAGTTAGCACTTTGGTGGAGAGGAAAACAAATTAGGGTCAGGAAGGGATGGTGTCAGGAAGGACCCTCTGACAGAAGCGGCAGGCTGGCAAGACCCTGATCAGTAGGAATAGTGGTTTTCCCCTTGTGGCAGGCTCCCAGCAGCTGCACCTGGGAGCTCAGGGAAAGCCGGGCGGCTGGAGAGCCCCTTTCCTGCAGGTGGCTCAGCTGCCTGTGAGTGAGAGCCCAGCAGCACAGCTGAGACAGGAAAGGTGCCCTCAGACTGCGCTGCCATTGACACTCCCACCCCTCCCGGCTCCACATCTACCACATGACTGGATTCCTGCGGGCACCGGGTGCTGTGAGAATGTTAATTGTGCAGAAAAGCTGCAGTGTCCCCAGCCAGGAGGTGCAGGCTTCTACTTCCAACCGGCTGCAGGGCTCTGCCCAGCTCTTCACACTTAGCCTTGCATACACACACACATACCACACTTGCACACAAGGCCTCCTGCGGAGAGCTCCCCACACTCACAGCCAAGCCCGCTGCTTGCCCTCTGTGGGGTTGCCTTCCACTTTCTCCCTGCAGACCTGGAGAACATGGTCTTTTCTTCCCTTTCACCACCTCTGATCCTTCCTCCTGGGGTTCCTCTCAGCCCTGATTGGATTCAGAGGAGGATAAAGTGGTCCCCAGTTGTGGTGGATTGATAACTGGCAGTCAACTTGTGATGCCAGCTGAACTGAAACAGTGTGGTGCTGAGCGTGAATGACCCATCTGAGAATTGTTGCAGAGATGAAAACGAGAACTGGAGAGCAAGCATGTAGTGTTATTGGTTCTCCTTGGTTTTGTTGGTTCTCCTGTTGCCATTGATCCTCCTGGAGGAGCTTGTTGAGCTTCTTTCCTGATATGAACTTGGCTGTTCTCATCGTTAGAGGAGCTCTGGACCATGTTGTCACTGCCAATGGCTGTGGTTCACTTTAGGGGTGCTCTGGTCCTTACCTTGCTGCTTCCTGGCTCTGGAGGGGAAGATGTATGCTGTTTAATCTCCAGAAGCTTGTCATGCTGGCTTCCTGTTATGAACTCGGCTGTTCTCATCGTTGGAGGCGCTCAGGACCTCGCTGTCACTGAGGATGGCTGGGGTACTTTTCGGGGGAGCCCTGGTCCTTATTTTGAGCATCACTTCTTGGCTCCAGTGCAGACCCCTCAGCCTGCTGGCACAAATCCTTCATCCTGCTGGAACAGACTTTCTAGCTTCCACTGTGGATCTTTGGGCCTTCTCAGCACAAACTCGTGAAACAGACTTCATGAGACATTGTCATGGGCTCTAGGCCTCCAGTTGGACTCGTGGAAGGCATTGCCATGGGCTCTAGGTCTTCAGTTGCACTCAGGTAGGATAGTACTGTGGGATCCAGGACCTCAGCTGGATTCTTTGGGTCTTAGTGTGTGGACAGATTTCCTACACTTCTTGTATTTAAGTCTTTGGGTGACTATATAAATTATGTGTCCTGTATAAAATTATTTTCCTCGCAATCCATGACTACACCACCAGCTTTCCCCTTAACAAATGACCATGACTGGTCATCAAGCCATCTTATTGCTGCTAATGCAATTTGGGAAATAGTCATGGTAGTAATAAACATTACAGATGAGAAACACATTTGAGATTTTCTTAGATTTCAGAAACTGCATTTCTGAAAAAAGTGATGATTTTTTTCTTAGACGAGCTTGCATGACTGATTTGGTTATGTTTTAAGAACCAATATATCCTGGCAAGCCTGAGGTTGCGAGTTTGATCCCTGGTACACAAAACACAAACAAAAACAACACTAATATCAGACTTTCCTGGAAGAACCCTTTCCTTTGTTTTTATCTGAAGATAAGAATTTAAGTCTGTCATGTCAGCAGTGATTTGAATTTTTGTTGTTGTTTTGTATTATTTTGGGTTTTTGGTCTCCCTAAATTGGCCAACCTTGAAATTTATGGTCCTCCTGCCTCAACCTCCTAAGACTTGGGATTATAGGTGTGCACCACCTCTCCCAGTTCAGTTCTTATCCTTTACTTGCCTAGATCATGGGACATCCACAATTTGCCAGGGACAATAGTGATGTGAACTAGGGAACTAAGAGCCTCTGAATCAGCCCCTATCTATGAAGACTCATAGGCCTTGGAATTTGCTTCACCCCCCTCCTTTTCTTTTTCTCCCCGTTCCCCATTCCCACCCTCCCCTCTCCCAGTAATTGAGATTTTTAAAAAATTATGGTGTTTTTGAGGGAAATGAAACAACAAGATGAAGTGAAACAGTGATAAGACAGTAGGAAATCTACAGTAGTTATTATACTGCATATTGTCCTCTCAATAGCTGCTCAGACTACCAGTTTTAGTCTGGCTCACAGGCAGGGCCTTAGCTGCCTTCCTGGTTCTCCCTGGTCTGTGCTCTGGCTGGCTCACAGGTGGGGGCATAGCTTCCTTCCTGGCCCACACTCTGGCTGGCTCATAGGCAGGGGCATTGCTTCCATCCTGGTTCTCCCCATTCTGAGCACCGGTTGGCCCAGAGGCAGGGGCGTAGCTTCCTTCCTGGTTCTCCCAGGCCCATGCTAGTATGGGGACTGAACCCAAGGCCTCTGAACCCGAGCTACATCCTAGGCCATTTTAATTAATTAATTAATTTTTGAGAGTGTTTCCCTAAGTTGCCTAGGCTGAACTTGCAATCCTCCTGGCTCAACCTCCCAGAATGCTGGGATTTAGAGCACTGGCCATTACACCCAGCTTTCCTTAACATCTCTTAATTGTATTTACCTCACCTGTAAAATGGGGATAAAAATGCCCTCTTCATGTGACTGTTGAGGTGATAAGATGGGATAATATATGTAAAGTACAATGGTCCCTTGGAGTCTTCAGGGACCAGTTCCAGGATTCTACCCAGGACACCAATGCCCATAGATATGACGGCGGCTTGTTTACACTAACATATATACATGTTTCTCTAGACTTTAAATCACCTCTCAATGACTTGCAATACCTAATACAATGTGAATATTTTGTAAATATATTATTTAGGGAATAATGACAAGAAAAGCCTGCATGTTCAGTATGTGTATAATAAAAACATAATGAATGCATAAATTTTAAAAGGTATTACAGTAAAGGAGATATTGCCATTAATCATCCTTCCTGGGTATCTTTAGTTGCACTCTCATGGCTGCCTCAATGTCCTGAATAGATTCAAAATGTTTCTCTTTCACGGTCATTTTGACGTTGAGAAAGAGCCAGAAGTTATACAGTGCCAGATCCAGAGGTTAAGGTGGTTGAGGACGCTGTCATGTTTTTATGAGGTGTCTCTGTTGCATGGCCCTTGAAAGCAGCATTTACTGCTTTTTTTTTTTTTTTTTTTTTTTTTTTATCGTAACCTGGTGAAGACACTCAGGAAAGAGAACTTCCAGAAATGCTTCAGTAAGTGTCAAGAACGATGGGACAAATGTGTTCCAAGACGAAAGATTCTGAGGGGGATTCATGGCAATGTGTCTTTTATTCTATTACATTTTTTAAAAGTTTTAAATATTCACCATAGTATATTTTGACCACGTCTGGTATAGACACACTTTTTTTAAATGGCTATTTTCACCCCACAGTTGGTTGAATCCAAGAATGCAGAAGGTATGGATACAGAGGGCCAATTGCACCCAGCACCCAGTAGACTTAATGAATGTGGGGCCCTCACTTCTGCAGAGAGAGCAGCACCTATGGGAGCATGGTGCGGCAGGGACGGCACTGCCTAGAGCCTGAGTGGAAGCTGAAGGCACCGTCACTGCTTTGCAGTCTCTGCTGATTGTCCAGGGTGGGGCTTTTGGGCACAAAGACCTCATAACTGTACACAGCAGCAGCTGTCAGGCATCTGTCCCAGGACCCAGCGTGCCCCACTCAGGAAGGAAAGAACGGCGCTTCTAGAGCCTTTCTCTGAGTGGAACCAGTGCAGGGCCCCAAGTTGCCATGTGTCTCAGCAGTAGCATCGCGGGAAGGGACTTCCTGAGCAGGGTGGCCTCAGGGGTCACCCTTTACAGTCTTCACTTCTGTGCCTCATAGTTAATAAGACACTGCAGGGGTGCAGCTCCAAGCCTTGATGCATGGCTGCTCTCTCACTATACCCATGGCACCGGGCTGTGCTGACCAGCAAGTGGCATTCCAGGAATCACGGAGCCAAGCTCCACACAAAGGCCCAGCTGTGTGCTTGGAAAAGCAGATTTCCTCTCCCAAAGACTAGAAAAAACTAAACTTGACAAGTAGAAAGAGGCAGCTGAGCCCAGACGGAAGGGGTGAAGATACCCGAGTTCACTCAGTGTAGCCCCTGACCACTCAGTGTGCTGGGCACTCAGAGGCCTGCAACAGAAAATGGAGGGGAAAGTGGGTGAAAACTTCTCTGTGCCTTGGAGCCAGGACACTGTAAGGCTGGGGGTGGGTGTTGAGTGTGGTGGGAATGTTCTCCTCAGTTGGAGAGATTCTAATGGAAGGATCCTGTAGAAAAAGCTGGAATCATTTATGCAAAACAAAAACCTTACATCTATTCACACAAAACTGAGTCTCTCAGGTCATAGTAACATTCTTACTGCACTATTTTTAGGAGGAATTGTATGACCATTTTTCATGCTATGTCAACTTCAGTAGACTGAGAAATGCCCAGGAAATTAGCCAAGGACACTTCTGGTTATATCTTGTGGGTCATTTAGGGGGTGGTCGTGGGTACTGTATCTTGTCCTTGACCGCTTCCTCTTTGGCACTGTTCCCTGATCTGTTTCCTGGCTACCACAAACTGAACAGCATCGTTCTACCTGGCCCTTTCGCCATGACAGTCCTGCCTTTCAACCCAGTTGACCATGGGCGGAAACCTCCGAAATCAGGAGCCAAATAAACCTCTCTTCCTTTAAGCAGTGAATATCAGGTATTTAGTCCCCACAACAGGAAAGCTAATTAATACAAAGACGTAAGTAATATGAAATAAAAAACAAAATTAAGGATTTCTTTTTTAAAACAACAAAATACCAACTGCTTCCAGGGACTCTCCTGGAGCCCACAGATGGCCCCCCTCTTACACCTTTGCAACAGGAGCAGCTGGTGATCAGGAGGATGACCTTTGAATCACTAGGTCACCAAAGGAAATTTCTGTTCACTCTGCTATCAAACATCTATTTCCTCTGCATTACAGCAAAGAGGAGCCAGACCATATTTCTAAATTAACCACAAGCTCCTTGAAATCGATTTTTCAAGAATTCTGATATTCTCTGGACAAAGGTGACACTGTATATAAACTTAATGTATTGAGAGAAGCCTTGGGTGACTGCATCCTGTGACTATCTGATGGGAATGGATCATGGGAATGGTTCTGAACTGGGGGCTAGGGGTGGCAGTATTCCCTCCAGTGAATATTAAGCAGTGTCCGGAGACACTCCTGGTTATTGCTATTGGGGTAGGGGTGGATGCTTCAGACATCTGGTAGGTACAGACCTAGGGTGCCCCTCAGCATCCCATAATGCACAAAACAACTCTCCACAAGAAGGAATTAACTGACCCAAAATGTCGATAATCAATACTTTAGAAACCCTGCGTCCTGGAGATGCAAAAGAAAAAAGGACCACTAGTGAGGTGGTTGCCCCAAGGGGACTAGGCCTCAGGGTCACTGCTCTGCCAGTGTCCCCGTAAAGCTCTTAGGAGGGCTGTAGGAACTAAAGACAGACGTCTGTCTGCAATAAAATCCAACTACCAGGTATCTGGCTGCTCTGTGCAGCTGAGCAGCTGAGCTTAGGGCGGAGTGAAAGGAATTAGGTGGGCCAGGTGTTGGTGCATCCAGGAACACAGCTTCTGGGACCGAGTCTCCAGCAAGGCACATGGCTTCCTCAGACACCGCCTGTGCTTGCCTGCCTGCCTAGAGCTACCTCTTCTCGGGTTCCATGGAGCCAGGCCTTGTGGTAAGCAACCTCATCTTTCTGTGGATGTGTCCCTGTCATCAGCAATTCTGACTGTGATCCGGGGCCAGTGTCCACTTAAAATGATTTTATCCTTGGCGCTCATTCATTCTTTATGTTTACATTTTACAGTTGAAGGTAGGAATTCCCTGACTCAGAGCAGAGGAATTGTTTGAAGAAGCTAGCTACCTCATAAGTGTCTGGAGCTTGAAGGACCAATGTAGTTTGGTCTAATCTAGCTGTAGTATCTGTCAAAGGTATTAATGAGTGGTAGTAATTAACAAAATATGAACCGTTTAATCCAGGTATGGTGGCACATGTCTTTAATCTTAGCAGGCCTGGAAGGCCGAGGCTAGAAAAACAAAAATTTGAGGACAGCATGAGCAACTTAGTGACTTAGTGGGACCCTGTCTCAAAATAAAAAAATAAAAAGAGAACTGGGGATATAGCTCAGTGCAAAGACTAGTACGGAAAAAAATATAAAAAAAAATATATAATTATATACATATATGATAGCCTTTTGTCAATATATGCTTTCTGAAAAAATACTGAAAGTAAAAATATTATATGGGAGTGGGTCTCAGAACTATTTTGATTAAAAAAGAGAAAGATTAGCTCTGGCAGAAGTAGGGAACCACTGGTTTGCTGCCCCCACCCCTGTGTGACACACTGTGGGGACCGTCCCTACATGGGCAGGCTTCACAATTTTGAAATGCTTTCATTTCCATCATCTCTGGTTCCTCCAACATCAGGTGAGGAAGAGGAGCAGGGTTTCCACTTCTGCGTTATGGGTGACGACAGGGCTTGGGGCCGCATCTGCCTCCAGATCTACAGGGAGGAGATGTGGGTCCCGGATCCCTTCCTCTGACTGGGGACCCAGAGGGCCCTGCCCTGTCCCTGCACTGGTAATTGATGCTTCACATGATCTCTAAGCCACTGGATACCAAACGCCACTCCAAGTAACTAGAGGATGCTGAGGCCCAGGAAGGACTTAAGAACTCTGAGGAATCAGTCATTTCATATACTCCAATTAGCTCAGGAGAATTCCACAAAGGTAAAGGAAATAGAGAGTCATGAATAGGCTAATGTTCTATTGTCACAGAAACCTATGCTTTACCCTGGGTTCATATTTAGCTCAATTTTCTGGAAATTCCCCTTGAGGATTCCAGGTGAACTTAAATTTCTAAGTCTGAAAAGTTAAAAAAAAAAAAGCTAAACCAGATTAGATATTTCTGGATTATTTTACCTTTGGCATTGTATTAACCAAATTCCACAAGTTCCACTAACATCATCAAAGAAGAACTCTGTAGAACAAATGACCATTTTTGTTACCTTTTTTCAGAAGCTAACCATCCACTCATTCATTTAGCACTGAATATAAGGTATTGTGCTAAGGTTATAAAGAAAAACTTCGGGCCAGGGATATAGCTCAGTGGCACAGCGCCTGCCTGGCAAGCGTAAGTTTGATTCCTGGTACCACAATAATAATAATAACAATAATAAATAAAATAAAATAAAATAAAGAAGAAAGTTCATTGAACACAAATCAGAATGACTGACCTTTATAAAGAAATTGACAACTAAAGAAAGTCACTGTGTTGGGCTTATTCTGACTGATGCTTAAAACCACTTTGTTGAGAAGTTAAGGGCTCTTCTATTGGAATGGAAAATATGCAGAATAAGGTATCTTCCCAGTGAGTCAGAAATTCTATGAATTCTAAACAGGCCCTCCAATGGCTGTAGTGTTTACAGAAAACTAGTAATGGAATACTTTACCTTCAGTTCTTTGTGATGAGAATCTAAAATCTCATTTTAGAAACTTCAAAACAAGTTCCAGTGCAGCCGTCTCAAGGGCAAGAAAAAATACTTGTCAGATACAATCTAGAGGCCGGTATTGGCTGTTACTCACTAAGGGACTTTCTTAAAAAAATTTTTATGTGGTAAAATTCCATTATTCACACCGTATCTTTTCAGTTCATCAAAAAGTAACTACATTTGATTTGTAAGGGAGAGAAATGGGGTTGATTTGGCACATGGAAACTCAGGAAATATTTCTAGATGGATATTTGGACTTTCACTGTTGGATGGAAGATGACAAAATTAGACAGGAAATTATAAAAGTCTATGACACGACCCAGGAAATTACTTGCAGGGGACTCAGAGATGAAGTGAAGGGCCAGCAGATCTGTTCAGTTTCTGAACCTTGCTGCTTGCACCTTTACCAAGTGTCAGGCCCTGAGCAGGGAGCAGGCACTGAGAAACTTTCAAGATGCTTATGGCCCATTTAGGGAAACTTGGCCAATCAGCTGGATAGCAACCCGGCAAGCTCAAGCCTCCAATGGATCAGGACCTGGGAGCACGTGATAGGTGCTGGCCAGGTGGCTGGAATACTGCCCAGATCTGAAAAGACTGGAGTCTCAGGACTGATGTTGCACAGTGCTTTTGAAAATAAAAAAGTACAGAATCACAAGAGTGTGATAAGACTTCCACTGGGGAAAAAGACTGCACATGAGCCCACAATTGGATCTTCCAGTTCCTTCATTCCATTGCACTTGGTGAGAGGACATAGGCAGACGCCATGGCTCCAGGAGCTTCCCCCCCCATCCTCCAGGTCCCCCAGGTTGTGTAGGTCATTAGGGGATCCCTGGGGACATCCACTCTTCCCATTAGCAGAGCACTGGGCTGGGCATGCACCACAGCTCCACTAATATTTGCTCTATTGGATTACAAAGCTGAGTAATTGCCATTTAAGATGCAAGTAATGGTAAATGCATTCATCTGTGCTCTTGTTCATTTGTGCAGCAATTAATTTGTGCTTAAATTAACAATAAAAATGGTTATATGATCCAATAAAGTAGAAATGCTAGCAGGGAAAAATAACCTCATCTGTTTTACTCTACCAGCCCCGGTCCACCAGCCTTGCCCCCCCCACTGTTGTCTCTCTGGAAAAGGTTATTTTCAGTCAGGCAGAGTGGGAACTGGGTGTGTGTGCTGGCCCCTGTCGGGGTCCCCCCTCAAAAGCTAAGGACAGGAAAATGAGATTTGCACTATGTGTGCTGTATTATTGACCTGATCCGGTTCTGCAGGTCACTACCACAGTGGGCGCTGAAGGAAGGTCAGGAAGCAGGCTCTCTGGAGCTGTGAAGACTGAGGTAGACATGAACTAGCCCGGAAGATCCTAGAAAGGATTGGCAAACGGGGGTTCTTGGGCAGCATATGGCTAGCAGACACATTTTACTTGGCATGAAAGGGTTTTACGTCTTTGGATTCATTTCTAATGCTTATAAATTAGGATATTCTTCATGAATATTCAGTTTTCCAATTCTCTTGAAGAGTTGGGAGACTGTAGGCACTGCATTGACATTCTTGCCTGACAACAATTCCCTGCATCTGAGGGGTCACAGACCCTTCTAGTCAGGCACTGCTTCCCAGTTTACCACAATACCTACTACTCTCCATAGTCTCATATACTGCTGCCTCTCAATATTGACCTGTCTGGCTAGGATTTGGGTGTCTGACCCCTGTTTTTCTTAGCATCTGCCTGGTCTCTTACAGGGAGTAACCTGTTTGGTTACCTGTTCATTTCCTGGAACATTTTGCTTTTTTAAGAGTTTGAGTATCTCAGGCATAGAAGTCATCCTCTTATCAAAAGTCTTACACCTGGTTTTGGCATTGAACCTATTGCTATAGAGCCACAGACCCATCAAGAGGAAAGTTACTTGGAGAGTGGCTTACCCACTGTCCCCTTTTGGAAATGAAAGGTCAGAGAGGCCAAGTCAAGTTCAGGGTCATACAGTGACTTGAATCTAGACCAAGACTAGGACCAATTATAGCACTTTTCCTACTATATCTCAGCCTCTCCTGGAGTGTTCCTTCATGATACTGCCTGTCCTGGAACAAGAATATACTTCTCTAAGTCACTGCGATCTTCTTGCCTTGGGAAAATCTGAAGTGCGTGCCTGTTGGGCACAATTGTCAGCTCTCCAAGATGGCCCCTGGTGACAAGCTTCCCTTCCAATTCAGTCTGTTGACCTCTGGGATCCTTGAACTGGGAGTGAGATGAACTGGGTTCCAGTCTAGCTCTGCCCCTGACCAGCTGTGTGACCTTGGGCAAGTTTCCCCGCTTGCCTCTCAGTCAGAATTTCCCCAGCGTAAGATCAGAATGCTTGCCTCACAGGTTGTTGTGATGATCATGATCACAGAACATAACAAGCATTAAAATTCTCAAGAAAATGTGAAGTTTGAAGAAATCAAGTTCCTATTATGAGCTATTGAGACAGGAGAGACTTGCAGAATTCCTTCTTTTTACAGATACGGCAATAGAGTTCAGGGGACACACTCAGCCACAACCACTGAGAGGCAGAGTTGAGATTAGTCAGCAGTCTCCCGTCCTCCTTGCCACAGCCACTGCTGAAATCAGAGTTCTCTCGCTGGACATAGTGGTGCACACCTGTGATGCCAGCACTCAAGAGGCTGAGGCTGGAAGATTGCTAAAAGTTCGACAATACAGTAAGCTCAAGGCTAGTCTGGACTATATAGCAAGACCCTATTTCAAAAAAAGAATAAAGAAATCACAGGTTTTAGTTAAAAGAAGGCCCCCTACCTTCTATCAACTCCAGGCTGAGATTCGGGATAGCATCAAGACCCCCAGGAAAAGAGCCCCACGCTTGCCGGTGGCTGACTCCAGCCCATGAGCACGGCTCAGGAGGCATGGTATGTGCAAATGAACAATTTCTGCAAACTTGTGAGACCTGCCAGCTCGCTCTCAGTTTAACTAGATTTCTTCAGTGACATCCAGGCATGTTCTGCATTAAATTAGAGCTGGTAATTTCAGAGGCAAACAGCTCTGAAATGGCATGAAAGACAAAAATCTGTTCCTTGAAAAATGACACCATATGTGCCTGCGTTGCTGCAAGTTGGGGTAAAAGGCTTTGCCTCCCTTTGTTACTCATCAAGCCGCCAATGTTAATGTCAGATTTGCAACAGAACCATCTACTAATGGAACTCAAATTAGCTCTAAAATTAGCTCTTAACAAGAAATTCGAGGCTAGCTCAAGGCAAGCAGATTTCTCTGACTGTGAGAGACGAGAGGCACTTTAGCAAAGCAGCCGCATATTGATATTCTCAAGCCTCTAAAAAGATCCTTCTTTGCTCTGAACTGCCTATGAAGAATTGTGCTCAGCCTACCGTCTGCCCAGGCACCAGGAGCCAGCGGCTGGCCTGCAGGTTTAAGAAAACTTCAAACAAAGAAGCTACTGAGATCCTGGAGTGTGGGTGGAGAGAGGGCGGGACTTGGGGGTCAGATCTGGGTGAGGAACTCGGTCCTGGGAGTGGCCATACCCCATTATCACCACTGAGCTAACGACTTTATAGGCCTCAGAGATTCAGAAAAATCAGCTATGGGAAATACGTAATGGAAAAATAGTGTTTAGCAGCTGAAACTGATTATGAAATTCTTTTCTACCCTCCTTAAAAATTATGGGCTGAAATGTTTCTAGAGAGTATCCTACCAGTGGTGACATTCCTGAGATACTCATAGAAAGAGTCACTCTCAGGCCTCGGTCCAACCAAGCTTTTGCTGCCCTGCTTTTGTGGACAGTCCCTCAGGGATCCAGATGGGAAAGTGAAGGTTAGGCTATGTTTTGAAGGCCACTTTGGTTTTTGATGTTTACTCCAGGGTTTGGGGACCAGGGCAAGGGAGAAAAAGAGAGTACAGGAGGTAGGACGGTGACTGGAACCACTGAAACCTACCCAAGGAAACAGCAAAGGAATAAGTAAAACAAGGTATAGATGAAGCTGGGGAGTGGCAGGAAGATGGCACCGACCTGAGAAAGTGCTTTGGGGCTGCAGATGCAGGAAGAACGAAGCATCAGGGAGGCTGCACTGGAGGCGACATCTGGAGAGGGCCTGGAAGTATGACAGCGACTTAGGGGCCTGCATATGCCCAGAGAGGAGCTAAAAGTCGGTCATCTCTGCCATCATTTTGTGTCTCTCTCCTTTATGACCTGCAAACTGGACCAGATCCTTGCTTCACTCTGCGTGAAGGCATGTTGTTCACTTCGGGAGAGTCAGTCCAAAACATGGTAACACAAGGTTTTTCAGCACTATGTTTACCCAACCCATCTTGTCCCCCTTCAAATTGAGGACACCAAGATAGGAATAACTAAGGCGTTTCCATGAGTTGCAGGGACATCTACTGGCTTTTATGATATCGCGTTCCAAACCCCTTGAGCAGAGCCACAAGATCTTCAGTCATTGTCCTAAACTGCACCAACTCCAATTCCAGGAAAGGCAGAGCCTCAAACTGATGGCCCCAGGATAAGGCTGTGCCCCTGAGTGGAAGCAGTCACCCACGCAGGAACCAAGGTTGCCTCCTAAGTGGGAGTGGGCATCTCATGGGGACTGATTGTCCTCTCACTCCCAGGCTATAAGGACTTCTCCAGAGCTACCCTGCAGAAGCATTCCTGAGACCATGATAAGCTGTAAGGAGAAGGGACGTATGAAGAACTAACTAAAGCATCATCCCCTCAAATCACCATCTCCCTGTGGACAGAGGGACAGGAGTCGGGGTCAGGGGGATACCAGGAGACAGTCACACTACTCTTAGGTTTGTTTTACCACTCCCAGCCACCTGCAGCTCCATCTCTTGCTTTTCTGTGCAAAGGAGACTGGGCCGACCTCCTAGGGCCCCATCTGCAATGTCTGTCTGTCTGTCTGACTCTCTCTCTCTCTTTTTTCTCTCTCTGTGTCTCTGTCTCTCTCTTTCTTCCTGACAGGTTCTTACTATGTAGTTCAGCTAGCCTTCAACTCACTATCTAGTTCTGGCTGGACTTCAACTCACAGCAATTCTCCTGCCTCAGCCTCCCCCAGTGTTGAGATTACTAGCCTGTGCCACCATGCCCAGGCTGCATCTGCAGTTTCTGCCCCTTCATCTCGGCTGAGGAGGGGAGGGAGTGTTGGTTATGTGTTCAGCAGGAGGAAGTTTGGAGACGCTCCTAATCTCTAAAAGAAAAAAATCTAACTTTCGAAGTTCAGTTTTGTCATGCTGGTTAGAAGATCACAGCTTCAAAAAATTCCCTACCTTACTAGCTATGCAAACCCTTCAACTGAGCAACCCCCCCCCAACCCTTGCCTTTGTTTCCCTTTTCTAGGAAAGCTCAAAGTTTCTGTCAGCTCCTTGAAAGGCAGCCCTTGAGCCTCTGTATTATCACTGCTGGCCTCCTTGGTGGGTGTTTTGGGACCAGTGGCTGAGCCTGGTCTGTGGGTACCCTCGGAGCCAGGGCTTTTGCCCCAAAAACCTGGGAACAGAACAACGGGTAGGAATAAGGCCAGGATTTGGGGGAGTAATGAATGACATGTGAATGTGAGACATTCCATCCTGACTGTCACACAGAGCCAGCGACTCCGCTGCGGGACCCTCTCATCCAAGAGAAGGGAGCCAGCTGGGAAAGTGCTTTAGGGCCGCAGCTGCAGGAGGGGTGAGATCTGTATGGCATCAGTGAAGGCTGCACAGAAGGTGACGTCTGAAGAGGGCCACTTTTCAGCCACTTTTTGGCTCCTTCCTCTTGGTGAGAGGGTATGGCAGGGGGTGTATATGGTGGTGGTGGAGACCTAGAAAACCTAGTTGCTCAGGAGGAAGAAACAGGGGAACAGAACCAACATGCCAAGCCCTGCGAGGGTTTGATTAGACTGGGGGCAAGAGCAGAGGTCACCCCAGAACCAGGGGAACGTGGCCAACCTCAGACACACACAGTTGGATCTGGCAGCATGCAAGCCTTTCCTAACCACTTCCCACACAAGGGACAGGGTGGCCCAGAGAGCTTAGGGTGGAGGTCCCCTCCAGATGACAGAGGCCACAGTGGCAGAAGTCGTTAGATTCTCGGGTGGGGATCAGGACCCAGGTTACCAATGTGGGATGGTGCTTCTTACCTTCCTTCAGCCCTGGGCTTCCCTCTGGACAGCTGAGCCCCTCAGCTAGGGGGAAAAGACTACAGCAGTTTTCTGACAGCTCTGATACTAATTATATTTTCCAACAAATTATTTTTTAAAAAAAGATTTAATATATTTGTCTGTGTAGTTTGACACAAAATTGTGATTTTTTTTTTTTTTAAGGTTTGCGTGGCACACATGAATAGTCTCTAGGAATACCATGGGAAGTAATTCTGGACAGTTGCTGACAATAACTCTACAACTCATTAAGGGACACCCAGAGCTGGCTGTGTTGTTGCACACCTGTAATCCCAGCACTCTGGGAGGCTGAGGCAGAAAGATTGCAAGTTTGAGTCCAGTCTGGGCAATGTAATGACTTAGCAAGATCCTGTCTCAAAATCAAAAATTAAAGACTGGCTGAAGTGTGAAGACCCTGTATAAGAGAATTAAAAGAAAAAAATTCAATGCAGGCACACTGGCCAACACTGCCTAGATGTGCTCAGGGTGGGCGGGGTCAGGCCCCCTAGCTTTTGTGCCCACTTAGATAATTTACCTGCAGGCCTGGGGTGTTCAAGGCTTTCGCCAGCCCCCGCCTGTGTTGACCTATGCCCTGGAGTGAGGCAGAAAGCTCATAACTCAGCTTTGATTAGATGTGGCTTCTTGTTCACTCAAGATATTTGTCTTTATAAAAGACATGAAGAAATAGTATCACAAAGATTAATGTTTCTCCAACAGATGAAGAATGAGTTTGGAGATCAAAACGCAGAAAAGGCATTTTAGCTGTAAACAGTGGAGACTTCTTTTAAAAGAAAGCTTTGCCCTCCCCTTCTCCCTGATATGATGGCTTGAACCCAGGACCTTCTGGCTAAACTACACCTTCAGCCTCTTTTACATTTTTTATTTTAAATGATTTTTTTTTTTTTTGTACTAGGGATCAAACTCATAACCTCACACCTATCAGGCAGGTGCTTACTCCACTGAGCTAAATCCCCAGCCCTATTTTTTGAGAGAGGGTCTCATTATGTAGTTCAGGCTAGCCTTGAATTCACTTTGTAGCCCAGGCTGGTCTCAAACTCACAACGATCCTCCTGCCTCAGCCTCCTGAGTGCTGGGATTAAAGGCATGCACCACCACACCCAACTCATTTTTTATTTTATTTTATTTATTTTATTTTATTTTATTTATTTATTTATTTGCAGCACCGGGGCTTGAACTCATAACCTCCGCCTGCCAGACAGGCGCTTAAGTCACTGACCCAAACTCCCGGCCCTGGTTTTTTGAGGCGGGGTCGCACTGTGTAGCTCAGGCCGACCTTGCGCTCGCGTTGTAGCCCAAGCCAGCCTTGAACTCACAACACTCTTCCTACCTCAGCCTCCCTAGTGCTGGGATTAAAGGCGTGTGCCACCACGCCTGGCTTCATTTTTTATTTTAAAATGAGTCTCACTAAGTCATCCAGACTAGGCTCGAACTTGTGATCCTTCTGCTTCTGGCTCCCAGCTTGATGGGGTTACATGCTTGTGACACCATGCCCTGTGAGCCTTCGTTTTTTAAAGGTCATAGAGGCAGAAGCAAAATCTGTAGAGACTAGGATTCACCCACTTGCTGGCCCTGTAGGTGGGTTCTCTTGAGGCTTGTTACTGGACTCCCCAGAAGAACATATTAACAAACCGGAACTGTTTCTTTTAGGAAAAGCATCACATCTTATTGGTGCCGAAAATCAAAACATAGCAGAAAATAGCGTTCAAAATGAAGCACATTGATAACTTCTTCACATGCTATTTCAAAAAATCTATTTAGTAACACTGAATATTAAAGAGTATGTAGGCTATTACAGGAATTTAGGAATTGAGTATGTTCATATTGTTCTTTTTCTCCTAAATGACAATAATGATTCAAGCTTCTACAGAGAAGTCTGCAGTTATCCTTCACTATTATTTCAAGATCATGAATTTGCTTTCTACCGACCCCATGGAAATGTTAAAAACTAAGATTAAAAGCTGTATTGTTGTTGCATGTGGTGGTGAACAACTGTAATCCCAATTACTACTCAGTAGGCTGAGGCAGGAAGATCACAGGTCTGAGGCCAGCCTGGTCAATTTAACAAAATTTAACTGCCTCAAGAGTATATATTTAAGAAGGAGTTGAGGATGTAGATCAGCATTCCCTGGGTTCAATCCCCTTTATTGGGGAGGGTGAGGGAGGTAGACTATTGGATTACTTATTTGTTTTTAAAAGATTCCATTTCTCACTCAGTACCTCCAAGCCCCTGGGAATGAGAATAACTAAAACTCTGTGACACAAATTCTCAACCTGTTTGTGAAGAAAAAAGATGGTGTTATGGAAAAAGCTCTGGTTTGGATTCTAATTACAGCTCCTCATTAAAAATTGCTGTGTATCTCTGACCAATTAACTTCTCGTCTTACTTTTCCTTGGCAATTAAAGGCAGTGGTGTGTATGAATACATTTTGAAAAATATAGAGTGCTGCACAAATGCTAGTTATTAGGAAAAACATGTAGATGGTCTCCCGGTATGATTAAAAGTCTTCTTGGAAAATACTAAAAGAAATGACTTTCTTTCTTTTTTTTTTTTTTTGCAGTACTGGGGATTGAACTCACAACCTCGCGCCTGCCAGGGCAGGCGCTTAAGGCACTGAGCCTAACTCCCGGCCCTGGATTTTTGAGGCAGGGTCCATTATGTAGCTCAGGCCGGATTTGCGCTCGCGTTGTAGCCCAAGCCGGCCTCGAACTCACAATGCTCCGCCTACTTCAGCCTCCCTAGTGCTGGGATTAAAGGCGTGCGCCACCACGCCCGGCAGAAACGACTTTCAAAACAAGTTATTATCAGATGTTCTAGGATCCTCTAGCTCCAGGAAGAACTATAGATACAGTCAATGTTTATCAAATTATTAACAAAAATTGAAAAGGGAAAAAGTGAAGCCTAGAACATACTGTATTAGGTTAATTAGGATTATAACTAGTAGAAACATATTTCTTATTTAAAAAAAGCTTTTTTCAATGAGATAATTATTGTGTTTCCTAATGATGATTACAAAACAATTTTTAAGATGAATAACTTACCATCATTTTCCCTGGCCCTGCTTGGAAGAGCAAAGCTTGTAAACTCACGACCTTTTGCATCTCTACAGATAGATCCATCTTCTCCCATTATCTCTGGGTTCAGGGTGTGCGGTGCAGATGTGCTGGCCTTGGTGGGCACCAGCTCTTGCTTATCCTTCTCTAAATTTTCCAGAAATTCCATGAGGTGGTGTCTAATAAACCCTACTCACTAAGAGAAAAAGCGCATCCTTTGAATAGATTCCCCAAACCCAAGGAAAAGAGAGATTCACAACTTTCAAATAACAAAACAAAACAAACAAAAAAAAGCAAAAACTTAACAGTACCTAGATGGAAAGTGCGTTGGTTCGCTAAGGCTGCTGTAAGGAAGGATCACACCCTGGGTGGCTTAAACTACAGGAATTCATTGTCTTGCAGTTCTGGAGATGTCTATTAGTCACTTCCCCATGGCTAGGACACCCCATCTTAAGGGAGGAGAAGTTTATTTTGGCTCGCAGTTTCGGTCCCTGGTCAGCTGGCTCCCAGGCAGGAACGTCATGGTGGAAGGGTGCGGGTGGAGGACAGCGGCTCACCTCGTGGCAGCCAGGAGGCAGACAGAGAGCGGACGATCTGGGGACAAGCAGACATTTCACGGTCACACGCCCAGGTACCCACCTCCAACCAGGCTTCACCTCTTGACAACACATGCAGTTATGAACTCATCAGTTAACGAATCCACTGATGAGTGTAGCACCCCCATAATCCAATCACCTTAAACATATGTGAGACTTTTGGGGGACATTTTTGACATATAAGTCATAACAAGCCTGGAAGTGTAAGATCAAGATGTCAGCAGGCTTAGTTTCTTCTCAGGCCCACAGATGGGCCACCTTCTCACTGTGCCCTCACATATCAGGACACAGGGGCGTGTACCCTCAGAGTCTCTCTGTGCATCCACATTTCTTCTTTTCCTATTGACATCAGTGACATTGTATTAGGACCTACCATACCAGGCTAATTTAATTTAATCACCTCTTTAAAGGCACACTCTAAAATCCAGGGGACTAGGGCTGCAACACAAGAATTTGGATGGGACATGTTTTCATCACTTTCTAGTCACTAGGACAAAACACTCTCGACACCCACAATTTCAGGGAGAAGAGGCTTATTTTGGCTCATGGTTTGTAGAGGTTTTAGACCACTGCCATCTGGCTCCAAGGCAAGAACAGATTGGTGGAGGGGCCTAGCTGCTCGTGACACAGTGGTGGGAAGCAGAGAGAGAGTAGAGGGAGGAGCAGGGAGGAGGCAAACCCTCCCAGGCCACACACACCCCTCCCTGGCCCCCCACCTCTTCTGACTAGATTCCACCTCCCAATAACTCTTAAGCTCCAGGCCTCCAGGATCCAGTCACCTCCTGAGAGCCCCATCTGTGATTGCATGAGGCTGCGGGGTGACACCTAGATATAAATCACAGCAGGACATAACACAGCTTGTAAGAGGAAGACACTCGGGACCCATACACCCTTGAAAATACAAGATGCCCGTTAGTATCATCCACAGTGCCAGTGTGACACTCTTCAGCACACAGCCTTGCATCTGGGATACAGGTTTTGCCCCAAACAAATGGGCACAAATGGCACAGGGCTGTGCCTTTCAGTTCAAACAGCCCCCAGGGAATGGGCTGCGGGGGAGGAAGTGGGGTTTGTCCGTCAGTGTCAAGGTCACGGTCAGCTGTGCTGGCAGCTGAACAGCAGCTGCTGGCTGGCGCGGTGGGAGGCGATGAGACACAGCAAAGGGAGTGGACAGCTTTTCCAGGAACCATGTCGGCTCTCCTCCCCCTGAAAACATTTTTCCCAAAAGGAATTCCTCCAGGCCATGAAACAGGCTTAAATAAATACAAAAGGATGGAAGTAATCGCTTGCATACTATCAAGTCACAGCAGAATAAAGTTAGAAATCAACAGCAAAAGAGGTCACTGAACCCAAGCAGACACGTGGAGATTAAATAATACGTTATTGAATAATCAACAGATCACAGAAGAAATCAAGGAAGAAACAAAAATGTTTCTGGAATCCAAAGACCATGGGAGCACAACACAGCTACTGGACACAATGAAAGCAGTTCTAGAAGGGAAGGTTTCATAGCCGTAAGTGCACACATAAAAAAAATAGAGAGACCTGAAATAAATAGCATAACGACACATCTCAAGGTCCTAGAAAGACAAGAACGATCCAGATCTGAAAATGATGGAAGGAAAGAAATGACAAAGATCAGAGCGGAAATTAATGAAACTGAGATTTAAAAAAATACCGGGGATCAATGAATCAATCACAGTTGATTCTTTGAAAGGGTAGGAAGGGCACAGATGAGAGGGAATGGGGAGGTTAAAAAGATCAAGATGGGATATTTATACATACCAATTCCCCCGTGGTACATATATTTACTATGTTTTGCAAAAATATACTAATAAAAATTTGAGGGGAAAACAAAAAGGAATTCCTCTTAGCCTAGGAAATCAGGGAGAAACCCAGAGTCACTGAAGATATGATCCACTTCCCCAGCTCCAAGCCCAGCATACAGATATCCTCTGGTGGGGAAGACAGAGATGGAAGACACTGCCTCCTTCTCATTGGCTCTGCCCTTTCAGTATTCCAGAAATCCACAAAGAAAACCAGCGACGTCCAGCTACTGCCCTACACTACACTGCTTGAGAGGGGGCCAGCCCTGTGGTCTGGAAGCTTCCTGATTTCCCTGTGGAACTGGCATTTGTGCTTTGAGCAGTGTTCACCTGTGGACCTTCCTGACCACTACAAGATCAAGCAGGAGTTGCTCCCCACCTGGTGAAACAGGATCACCCAGAGACACTCAGAACCAAAACAATCAAGTAGATGACCAGAATTATCAAGTGAGTTTTAAGTGCTGACCATTCACACATTTTAAACCAAACATCCCCCACCATGAGCTAGAGATGGTGACCTTCAGTTTACAGGCGAAGAGTTCAATGTTATGGTTTATATCCGGATGTCCGCCCAGAGCCTCATGTGCTTTTGGAAGAGGATGAGACCCTAGCACGGAGATAGCTGGCTTGTGTTAGGAGGCAGGGCCTGGTCAGGGAGGTGGTTCCTGGGGGTGTGACCTGGAAGGATTTATCCCCCAATCTCCCTTTCTCTCTGCTTCCTGGCTGCCATGATGTAAGCAGCTTTCTTCTGCCTAGCCCTTCTACCTTGTTGTTTCTGTGATTAAGCTTGCTGAGCATGGACTGACTTCGAAACCATAAGCCCAATTAAATGTCTCCTCCTTTAAGCTATGGGTAATGGCGACAGGAAAGTGACTGAGATTCCCAATCAGCAAATTAAACAATTTATTCCCCCAAGTTCAATAACTATGAGTGACAGCTGGGGTTTGAACAAAGCTGGGATGTCTCTCCTCAGTACAGCATTGTGTGCTCTTGCATTCAGGCCACCAGTAACCAAGTGCCACTGAAGGCCATGGTCACTGGAGTCAGCGCCACATGGCTGTCCGCTCTGGCTCTGCCAAGAGCAGCCTCATGTGACCACTCAGTGCCCTGCGCAGGACTTGGCACATGGAAGGCTCTTAACAAAGAGGGATTGAATTCAAGTAGCATGAGGTCATGACACAGCCACACCAGGGCACTGGGGCGAATGCCAACACCTGATTCTGACAAAGGTACCGGGAGGCCCTGGGGGAGACCACGCTGGATCCACAGATGTTTGGCCACACAGGAGGGCTCAGCTTCAACCCGGTGGGGTGAAGGAACAAAGGAAGTAAATGCACAAATGGGTTTCTAGACCCTGAAGAAATGGCTGTCTGACCTACAGTGATGGTGCTAAATCCAAGGTCTTTACAGGAGCTCCTATTCTGAGGCTGAGACTTCATTAAGAAAAGACAGTGGGGACAGTTGTGCCTCACATTGTCACTGTGTCCCTTTGGACAGATCATCCCCTCATCATGTGTCCTGCTCCCCTAGCTGCCAAACCAGGCCAACAACACTGACCTCTGCTTCCCCTGACCAAAAGCGGAAAGTGTCCCCACCCAGCAGGCCTTGGGCCGTGTCGCATGGAATCAGCAGGGCTTTTACTTTCACTGCCAAACTCCAAAGTCCTGTATCAGCATTTCCAATTTCTTTCTAGAGCTTTAACAACCTTTTTT
>RJWM01019090.1:0-39883 GCA_004363535.1 Dasyprocta punctata | reverse complement strand
AAGACTTGGATTCTCCTTGTGTGATGTATTACATTTATTGACTTATATACGTGGAGCCATTCTTGTATCCTTGGGATGAAGCCAACTTGGTCATAGCATACAGCTCCTTTAAGGACTAGTTGAATTCTGTTTGCAGGTATCTTATTGAAGATTTCTCCATGTATGTTTCTTGAGGACATTGGTCTGTAGTTTTCTGGGTTTGTTCCTTATCAGTTTTGGTATCAGTGTAATGCTGACTCCTTAGAATCAGTTTGGAACCATTCTTTCCCTTTCCAATACATGTGAAAATTTGAGGAGTATGGTGGAAGTTCTTCCCTAAATTCTGGTAAAGGTCGGAAGTGAACCCATTGGCTCCTGGGCTTTCCTTAATTGGTAAACTTTTTGTTTTTGTTTTTGTTTTGGTACCAGGGAGTAAACTCACAACCCTGCACTTACCAGGCAAGTCCTTGAGCCACTGAACTAAATCCCTGGCCCTTGATTGGTAGTTTTGATTACCATATCAATTTCATTGCTTATTACTGGTCTATTCGAGGTTTTTATATCTTCCTGGTTTATTTTTGGTGTGTCATATGTATCCAGGAATTTATCCATATCTCCCAAGTTCTTGAATTTATCTGTAGTATTAGTTTTCAAAACATCATATAAACAGAATCAAGTATTTAAAAAAAAAAAAACATGACTGCCTCGATACAGAAAGAGCCTTTGACAAAATCCAACATTCCTTCATGACCAAAATAGGTGTAGAAAGATCTTACCTCAAACTGATAAAAGCCATATATGACACACCTACAGCCAATTTCACACTGAAAAGGGAAAAACTCTTTAGTGGGAAAAGCACTCTCTCTAAAACCAGGAACGAGACCAGGGTGCCCACTATCACCTCTACCATGGAATATAGCACTTGAAACTTTGGCCAAAGCAATCAGGCAAGAGAAAGAAATTAAAGGAACTGAATGAAAAGTTCCTTAGTCACTTTCCTCACTGGGACAAATACCTGACATCACAACTTAAGAGGAGAGGTTTATTCTGGCTCACAGTTACAGTCCATGGTGGACGGATTCCAAGGCAGGAACAGATTGGTGGGAGAACCCAAACAGAGGAAAAGCTGCCCACGGCACAGTAGCCAGGAAGCAGAGAGCAAAGGGAAGAGCCAAGGAGGGAGGCACACCCTTCCAGGTCACCCACCTCTCCCACCCAGGCCCAACCACCTAACAGCAAGCACACTTAACTATAGCACCCCCATGATTTAATCACCTGCCAGGAACAGACGAGAGTTTTGGGGGGCATTCTTGACCTAAACCACACCAGAAAGAAATCAAATTATATTTGCAGATGATACATTCCTTATACAGAAGACTCAGAAAACGCCAACAGAAAGCTCTTAGATAAACAATTTGGCAGACTACAAATATCAACAAATGAAAATCAATACTTTTTTTTAGAACTACGATGAACACACCAAGAAAGAAATTAGGAAAATAATTCCATTCACAATATCTTCAAAACAAAATTAAATACCTAGGAATCAATCTAACCAAGGAGATGAAAGACCTCTATCATAACAACTACAGAACTCAAGAAGGAAGTCGAAGAGGACATTGTTCTGCAAAGGCAGAATTAACATCATTAAAATGGTCATCATCAAAAGTGATCTATAGAGTTAGTATAATCCCTATTAAAATACCAACAACAGCCTTCACGGGACCTAAAAAAAAAAACCCTAAGATTTATGTGGAAGTAGAAAAGACCCAGAATAGCCAACGCAACCCTGAGCAAAACGACCAAAGTGTGAGGCCTCACTATTCCAGATTTCAAGTTATACCACAAAGCTATACAGTAGTAACAGAAATACATGGCACTGGCACAAAAATCGACATGTAGATCAATGGAACAGCACAGAAGACAAAAACAACCCAGATACCTTCAGCCATCTGATTTTTGACAAAGTAGAAAAAAAAATTTATGTGTGTGTGTGTGTGTATATATATATATATATATATATATTTTTTTTTTTTACATATAAGATAGTGTCTTTAACAAATAGTGCTGGGAAAACAGGTTATCTGTGTACAGAAAATTGAAACTAGATCCATACCTCTCACCCTGTGCCAAAATCAAATCAAAATGGATCAAAGACTTAGACATAAAAACAGAAACTTTGAACCTTACGGAAGATTACATAGAGGAAAAACTATGATACGAATAGGCAAGACTTCCTGAACACAACTCCAGTGGCACAGGAAACAATATCAAGAGTAACAAATGGAGCCGGGCGTGGTGGCGCACGCCTTTAATCCCGGCACTCGGGAAGCTGAGGTAGGTGGAGCGTTGTGAGTTGGAGGCCGGCTTGGGCTACAACACGAGCGCAAGGCTGGCCTGAGCTACGTAGTGCGACCCTGCCTCAAAAAACCAGGGCTGGGAGTTTGGCTCAGTGCCTTAAGCGCCTGTCCTGGCAGGCGTGAGGTTGTGAGTTCAACCCCCAGTGCCGCAAAAAAAAAAAAAGAATAACAAATGGTATTAAATCAAATTTAAAAAGCTTCTGCACAGCAAAGAAAACAGTGAGAAGACAGCATACAGTATGGGAAAAATTTTTTGCTAACTATTCTTCTGACAGAAGACTAAAATCTAGAATATATAAAGAACTCAAAGACAAATGACTCAAAATATGGGGAAATGGACAGCATAGTGACCTCAAAAGTGGTAGTACAAATGGGCAATAGGCACATTAAGAAAGTGTTTACCATCTTCAGTCATTAGGAAAATGCAAATCAAAGCAACTGAGATTTCATTTTACCCTGACCAGAATGGCTATCAAGAACACTCAAAGCAACAAATTTTGGCTAGGATGTAGGTAGAAAAGAACCCTTCTACATTGTTGGTAGAAACGTGATCTAGTAGAGCCACTATGGAAATTAGTATGAAGATTCCTAAAAAAATTAAACATAGAAATTCCATTGGATTCAGCTATTAACTCTCCTGAGTTATATTCCCCAAAGAGTTAAAAGACATCCTACTACTACAGTGCTACATATATACCCATATTTCTAACAGCTCAATTCACAATAGCTAAGCTTTGGAAACAACCCAAATATCCATCAACAGATAAATGAATAAAGCAAATGTGGTAATAGACACAATGGAATGTTCCCCAGCCATAAGGAAAAATGAAATCATGTGATTTGCAGGAAATTGGATGGAACTTGAGACCAGAGGGTTAAGCAAAATAAGATACAGAAAGTAAAATACTGTATAGTTTGTCTTATATGAGAAACCTAAACTATAAATAAAATAAAATAAATGAAAAAGGGAATAAAATAAAACAAAAAGACTTTTGAGAATGGAGATGGGGGGTGGAAATCAAAGTTATCAAGATATTACATACATGCAACAACTCTCCAAACATAAATATTATAAACTGCAAACACACACGCACGCACACACATAACTATTAAGAAAACAATTACCAACAAGAACAACCCAGAATGAATTTTTCCTCACCTCTTATTTTCCCACAGAAAATCAATTTCAGGTCAGCTGTAGCTTTTATGTACCAGCCTTCTTCCTTCCCCTTATTTTCCAAAATTAAACAGTAAGTCATGTCCCTGGTCACAGTGACTAATCCAGACTGGGACACCAGATCCAACCTGAAAGCAATTACTTAGTTCCTCTCCCATGGAAATTTTGAATCTGAGTTTAAGATGCCAGTCATTTAACAGAAGCACCCTAAGGAGGAGGGAGGTCTACCAGAGCTAGTTGCTGAGATCCCAGGAACAACCTTCATCTTCAGGCAGCCCCAGGCTGAGTCATCCAGATCCCTCACTAAACAAATCCCCCCTACACTTAAGATAGTTTCTTTCCATTGTTTGCCAAAAAAGAAGTCACATCATTCACAAAATAAACTCATTATCAAACATCATGTGCACATCTGGCTCTGAGTTCACTTCTCATACTAATGATAACTGAATATAAATGTGATTAAATATTAAAATTTTGATAACATTTTATGCTGTCAAGGACGATTCTTTAAAACATGGTACTGCAGGTCACAAGGATGATAAAATAGTGCTTATTTCTAACTCTTCTACGTTTTTCCACATATGCTCCTTCTACTGGTTACATTTAAGGAAGTCAGAAAACAAGTGCTTTGGATTTTCTGTGATTCCTCCGCATCAGAGGCCATAACCCAATTCTAGACTAAAAGCTCAAATCAAAACACATTGATTTGTCCATGTTTCTTCTAATTACATAGTTCCAAAGGTCCTGGAGAGGTTTAAAAAAAAATTGGAAGGAGAGAAAATTAGTCTGCAAAAATGACTCTTGAGTCTTTAGTTTGCTACAGGCCTTCCCCTTCAACCAAATTACTCTTTTCACACCAACATATCCTGCTGTGGGAGATACAAAGGCAATGAAGAACCACCTAACAGTGTTTAAACCCAGAACCACTGTATCTCTTTCATAGCAACAGCAGAGGACCGAGTGTCAAGGGGTAATAAATTCATACACATGGCCCAAAGGCATTTCTCAGGTCACTGAGGCCTCTAAAAGAGTTTGTGTTCTTTTTGTCCTTTTTGATCTGAGTACAAGAAAACTGTACTGTAATCACAGAGTTCCAAATGAAGTCAATCAACAATTAGCACTAATAGCCGGGCGTGGTGGCGCACGCCTTTAATCCAACACTCGGGGGGCTGAGGTAGGAGGAGTGTTGTGAGTTCGAGGCCGGCTTGGGCTACAACATGAGCTCAAGGCCAGCCTGAGCTACATAGTGCGACCCTGCCTCAAAAAACTAGGGCTGGAAGTTTGGTTCAGTGGCTTAAGTACCTGTCTGGCAGGTATGAGGTTTGAATTTGATCCCCGGTGCCACAAAAAAAATTAGCACTATTGATTACACCAATGGACAGCAATGCTTCAGACCAGCTACCCTTTATCCAAAAAAGGATGCTACTTCTTGTCTGTCTGGCAAGCTTAAGAACCTAACAATCTTTTAAGTCAATGCTTCTTGTTTATGCTGCTTTCCTGGTAAAGATTAAGACCTGGCTGAAATAAAACATTTCCAGATAAACCATTTCACAGTTCACCAAAACTAAAGCACTTGTCAACCTACAGCAATAAAGTACTCATAAAAGCATCCCGACAACTGCAATTAGCTTATGATTCCACAGCAGACCAGATTAAATTACTACCAGTAGGCTGACCAAGTAAACTACTCAGCAGTAACCAGACACACTAGGTAGGTAGAGAAAACATATACTCGTATCTGAATTTCTTTTTAGCAAAGATAGCCAAGTGTACTGTTCAGCTACCTCGGGAAGGAAAAAAGGGACCCACCTTACCTTATATAGTTACCTCCCAGCTTCAAAACCACACAAATGATGACAGTTTCAGACACTTTGCATTTTGGACCATAAACTGCCATTGTGAAACAACTGACAATGAAAGTGGAAAAGTGCACAGCCTTGGAGGATTTCAGATTCCTACTCAAGAAGTCTGAGACTCTAGTTACCAAACTGTAGTATACCCAGAGTTATTAGGTGGGAGAAAGAACTTTGTAATCAAAAAGAGAAAGAAAAAAAAAGCATACATCAATGATGTTAGTTTTTGGGTTTCATCACTAATAAAACTTCCCGTTTGAAAGGGGTTTTAGAAGCTCTGACATAAAATTTCATTTTTTGAAATGTAACAGTTCCTATTTTTAAAAGAACTTTATTACAGAGTTTGTAATTAAAGTTGGTAAGAGTAAAGAAGCATTTCATGCATAGACATGGAAACTCCTTCATTGTTCTTCAATGCTTGCACCAACACTCAGTATTTCAGTGTCCCTTTTTCTATAGATAAACTCAATAATCTTCCGTTTTCACTTAGCAATACGTAGCTCACCCACCTTAATCTCTGATGTCAAAATCTGACATTGTTCCCAAAAGATAACTACACTTGTATCCAGTTGCAGTAAGCAAACTATTAAGTACATATCAATTTACTGGTTCACTCTAGATTCCTTCTAAGCAATCATTTTTCCTAGAGATACTTGAATGTATCCAAAATAACAGAAACAATAATTTGGATCAGGCATCACTGGGATGTTCTCCTGTAACTTAAAGATCCACACTTTAAGAATAGAGACAATGGTAAAGCAGATCCAAACAGAGACCCTAGTAAAGTTATGTCCTTTTAAGCAATGTTTCACTCCTACTACTTAAGGAGAAAATTTTCTCTAGCTGATAGGTCCTTTACACTTCTCCCTTACTAATAGTTGTTTCCAAGCCTCCTCTAAGTACCAGCATGGAGCCACACATTAGTAACATTTTTTTCATTGTGTTTATTGTCATGGTGAGCATTCAGATGCAGCAAGCACATACTAGGTACTTTCTTTTAAGTGCAGTTAGTACTTTTTTCTATATTATTTTAGAGCCCTGGGTGAGAGAACACAAAGAAAGCGATTATTGGCCCAGCTTTTCCTGGTCACAAGTCACTGCATGCCTGTCACTGTAACCAAGACCACCGAGCTCGCTTTCTCCAGGAACAATAAATAAGCCCTTGCTTACTGCCTGCTATAAAGTGCTCTGGTTAAGAAGCCCCTGGAGTTTCTACTTGACAAAGTAAGGAAAATAAAATACAGTATGTTATTTTGAGAGGCTCTGGTGGGGGACCAATAGGCTTGCTGACAAACTCCGGTGCAGCCAAAAAGGGGCTTTCGTATTCCTATACTTAAGCCCTTGACCACGCTGTACTATGGTGCACTTCTCCTCCGGCCCACCCTGGCCACATGGTTTACACGGCAGTTGTCCACTATACTGTGTGTGAACTTCTCGTGGACATGATTTATGCCTTTTTGGGTTGTTTTTTTTTTTTTTCACTCCAGGACTACATGGTCAATATGTGTTTATTGGATAAACAATCAAGTTGGCCCTATACCTAGTTTTTCACCTTTCTTAAAAGATACATTGATTTAAAATTAAGACATCAGTAGTGTCTGTGCTTTGATCCAAGCCATACACACACTTATTTACAGATCCAGAGTACTTGCCTTATAAATAACTCCCCATAAATCCTAAATCTGAAGGACACTGGCTTTTAGTGTTGCAATTTTTGAAAATGCCATGATTTTCATCTGCTCTTTCCAAAAAAGCATTTTATATATCAAAATCTATAATTATAGGAAACACTAGTTCTTTTTTTTTTCTTTTTTTCATTTTAAAACTATTTTGTATTGGGAGAAATTCCTCTTCTATGATTTTACTGTTGAAATATGGACACACTAAATGTGTCATTTCTAGAAAAACTGCTACATAAAATTTGGATTCGTGGCGTATTTATAGCAAAAAAAAAATTAACAAAGGACATATTTGTAGTAACACACAAAACTTGAAACACCAAAGCAGTGAATCCAAACTTACACTGATATTCCCTAGTAACCTACACAACTAATTAGCAATTTCAACATGGTATATTCTTTAATTTGATAATCTAGGAGAGTGTCATTAAGCAGATACATTACTAGGACTGGCCAAACAATGTAAAGTTCAAGGTGAATCACAAAACAAATACGTTTAAATTGCTTACTTTCCTACTTGTGGCTAGTGTAATTTTTTAAAGAATTCTAATGACTAGATTTTAAAAAGCACAAGGCGAGTATAAAGATTATATAAAGAAGGTAGTAAACGTAAACAAGTAACAAGGAAATCTACCTATCAAGTCTGGTCACTGACTTTCCCACTACCTTCAGATAATATTTTGAAGCAAACACTGCTCCTTCTTAATCATTTCTCTATATTTTCCAAGGCCATTAGATCAGATTGGTCCACAACCTACCTTAATACTAACTTAACCAAAACAAAAACGAAACAAACAAACAAAAAAAAACCTAACTTCTTAGTAACACAGTAACACCTGTGGACTACAAACTATTTCTAATAATTTTCAAAGGAATATACACCCGTAGGGAGGCTGAAGCAGGAAGATCACCCTGAGATCCAAGCCAGCCTGGGCAACATAATGAGTTCAAGGGCAGGGTAAACCACATCGTGAGACTCTGTCTCAAAAATAAAAAGTCTTTCAGAATAAATACTGAGTGGTACATTCCCCAAATATTAGAACCTGTAATGTAGCTCAATTTAAATTCTCATGTAAACAGGGTGGCCAATAACAGAGGAGATAAGTTGGCCTCAGCCTCTCCCTCTAACCAGTTTTCTCTTCTTATCCCACAGCTGGGCCAAATCTAATTTTAAGACCGACAAAGAAAGGTAAAGTTTGGTCTTCAAAGCAGCTCCTAAGGCCTGTGGGGAAGGAATTCCACGATAACACCTCTGGGAGCCCAGTAGGCATGTACGTTGCCAGACAGGTGGAGCAATAGAAGGGTGAAAGGGAGGGCCGGCTGGTGCTTGAAGTGGTAAAACATTAGAACCTCTATCTAGTCAAGAAATGGGTAGATTTCTGCGTGAAAAATAAAATGAAGAAACAAAGAAACCTCACGGTAAGTCAGAGAGTATCTGCATGTAGCTTTGCACATATCTGTAACTTCCTTATTTTCCCATGCGCAAATAGTATTTAATTTTAGGTAGAAAGTCTTCAATCAAGTGAGCCAACCTCTGACTTGTCAGAACACCCACCCAAGGCATCACCGTCATCATTCCATTATGCCACGTATTTTTCGGGAGCAAGAAATATTCTTCCAGCCCAGTGCAGTGAACTTATAACTACACTACATTTTTGTCTTGAGTGTTGCGTACAGCTCATCTATTTTGAATTTTGAAACGGGCACGGTTATGTGAGAGCCTTCACAAAGGCCTAGCCTCTAGGCTGCTTCAAAGCAAACAAATAGGAAGAAAGCTTACACCGAAAACCACGTGCCTCCGGTAGGAAGTACATTACCACTCCCTTCCCCGAGAAAGTGAACTTTCCATGGAGCCCTAAGAAAGTATTTCTAAATATCCGATGTGTCATTCATCTGTTTACTTATCTCACGCTTTTTAACCAAGCGAGGATTCATTCCTTTGAGACCAAGGAGTAAAAATAATTTCTCCTTAATATTAATGGGGGGGGAGGTGTATGGAGTAAAAACAAAAGGCAAGACGAGTCCTTCAATAGTGCCAAAGCCCCGCGGTGGGTTCCGGTGTCAACAAAGTAGCGCGGGGGCGGCAAAGTCCGCTAGCCCAGGGCCTGCAGGTGAGGTAGGGCGAGTCTGGATTCCAGGACTCGGGGAGGAATCGCGCCCACTGCCGCCCCGTCGGGTCCTCTGCCGGGTCCGCGCCCAGGGTGGGGAGCAGGCCTCGGGCGGCAGCTGCCCACGCCCGGCCAGCAGCGCCACCGTCCCCGCCCGGTCCCGGGCTGGGCACCGGTCCCCATGCGCCGCGCATCTCCGCCTGCCGGGCCAGCCCGCATTTCCTCCCGAGCGAGCCGCCGGGGCTCCAGGTCGGGGGTCCCCGCGCCAGGGGTCCCCGCCTCCCGCCATTTCTCCGCCTCGCCTCGATTCGCAGCGGGAGAACCTCAAGGTGACACCTCCTGGGGGCCGGCGGACCGCGTCCGAGCCCCGTCGCCTCACCTGGCAGCGGCACACGATGTCGGCGTCCTGCGCCAGCAGATCCACCACCTTCCCTTTGCCTTCGTCGCCCCACTGCGCGCCCAGCACCACCGTCACCCGGTTCCCTCCCGCCGGGGCTCTGGCGCGGCCGCAATCGCCGTTGGGCAGAGAAGATGCCGCCGGGCTGGTCTCGGCGACCGACATGACTCCAGCGAGGCGCGGAGAGCCCAAAGGAGAGGAGGCGGTGAACAGTGCGCGAACTCAAGCACTCCGCGGCCGCCAGCCACATGCGGGGGAAGAAGGAGCCAGGGGCCGGCCCCGCCCCCCGAGCGCCCCGCCCCTCCAGCCAGGCCCCGCCCCGTCTCCGACACCGCGGTTTAAAGCGGGACCATGACTGCCCCGCGCAGGCAGACCTCAGCAGCACCTCCCGTCCCAAAGGCCCTGGCGGCGGCAATGGCCGCCACCCGGGGCTGAGGCCACGCCCCTTCCGTGGCCTCGGGTGTCACCCTGAGGCGAATCCCGCGAGCGGAAGGGGCGGGGCTTCGAGCCTGCTTCGTCCATCACGCCCCGCCTACCTGCCCTCCCTCCCGCTTTCGAGCCTGGGAGGCTCGTAGGCGCGTGAGGCGTGTCGAACTACATCTCCCGATATGCCACGCTGTGCGTCGCAGCGACGTAATCGGGTGCCCCCTGCAGGTTTCAGGAACTGAAAGCGTTCTTTTGTTTTTTTAAATATTCATTTTTATTAAGGAAGGAGATAAAGTTTACAAAATACAAAGAAGGTAATTTCAAAATACAAACAAGATAGAATTGGATTGTATAAGTTTAGAATTGAAAGTTAAAGTTCTAGAAGAGTAGAAATGGTGACAGGGATCAAAAAGGGCAAATGCAAAAGTAAAGCAGTAAAAGTGGGACCAGGAAATTCAGAGATCAAGTAGAGCCGTAACCCGTTTCATTTTACATGCTAGTGATAGCGACTCAGAGAGAATGAATTATCTAGTTTATATAGTACATGCAGATACAGTACTGGAATGCACTGGGTTTTTTAATTCCCACAATCATATAATGTAGCGGATGCTTTTGTTTTATAGAATTTGCTTTTTGCTTGCAATGCTGGGGCCCAAACCCGGGGTTTCAAGTATGCTAGGCAATCTCTGTGCCACTAAGCTACACGCCAGCCCATTTTATAGGCTTTGAAAGCTATGTAACTTACTCTAGTGCGGCTCAGACTGGTACTGTGGCAGACTGCGTTAAGATATCTTGCCCTCTCTTTGCGTCAGTGATGGGTATATTCCAGAGTATCCCAAATGTTGACTTAATACTCTTTCGACTGTAATGCGAATTAACTATGATGTCTAATTCTGATAAAAATTGCTACCAAAAAAAGGTGGGGGCGGAACAGAATCACTTTGTGTGTAGTGTCTCCCAAATGTATAAACTGTTATTTTCTGTAATGGTCCTCAAACTCCATTTTAGTACAGTATTTTATGATTTCTGTCCAATGCATCGTCAGTACACATTGAGAACCTACTACAAATTAAGACTGCTGAGCACTGACGACCTCGGAGGATTCAGATATTTGCTTTCCCGACTAGTAAACATAAATTAGAGTGCATGGTAATGTATTTATCCCAGCTTTGTCACAAAATAAGCCCTTTGTAAACAAGAACTCTGTCTTATTTATTCAAAAGTGCCCGAGATAGTGCTGGGCACAGAGTAGATCGTGAGAACTCATTACTATTTACAGTTCGTCTGCTCCTGGGAAAACACTGCCAGAGACATATTTGCTAGGACAGTGGTGATAAACCATCACACGAATATTAGGACTGAAAAATACAGTGACTTTTAAAAATTCACCTTTTGACCAACTCAGATTTTTCTCGAAGTGGTTTTGCTATCCCCTTTCCAAAAATCTGCTCTGTATTTTCGCGCACTAGTTAACTTTCAGGTCACTGTCATGCTCTCTGCAGGCGCGCGTGGCTCAGACGCTGTGCGGAGGACGTTGGGCCCAGGACCCGGTACCATGTCAGCCACACGGGTGGTCGCGCTGCTGCTGGAGCTCAGTTGCTGTTGCTCAGCCATGTGGAGGTAGACAAATGCGTTTCGAGGAGGGGACAGGGCGGGGGTCGCCCCTGGGGCTGAGCCTGCATGGCCCCTGGCGCTTGTAGACTACTGCCTTGTCCTCCAACTCTGGGTGAAGATCGCCCATGCTGACTCCCCGGCTCCCATCCTGCCTTGGTACCTTAAGGTTGTCTTCCAGTTCTTGCACAAGGCTGGTGGGATCTTCATGCTGCTGTCTCCTGGATAGCTGCAGCTCTCCGAATTTTTCACTTTTCAAATTTTATTTATTTATTTATTTGGCGCCCCTCTCTGGCCTGAATTCGTAAAGTGGACTCCCACTCTTTTTTTATTAGTACATGTTTGCAGTACCCTTCTTGTGGAGGGCCCGAACATGAACATGACATATTTTAATTGCTTTTTTCATCCCCTTTCCCTCCTCTCCCTCCATTTTTTGATCCCCTTCCCATTTGAGAAAGATCTACTATATCTTCCTGCTTCCTATTATCTTTCTTATTTTGTTCTTTATTTACAATTTAGGCTTCTCATAGAAGATAAACCATGTGACATTTATCTTGTGTGTCTGATTTATTTCACTTACTATTATCGCTCAAGGTGCATTTTTTTTTCTTACAAATGACTCAGGTTTATCTTTCTTTATGGCAGAGTAGTATTCCATGTAAATCTCACATTTTCTTCATAAATCTATCTGTTGATGAACATATAGGCTACTTTCCACTTCTACAACCTGCTGTCAAAAAAGGTGAGGACTAAATGAGAGCCTAAATGTCACCTCCAGAGGAACAGCATAAATTATATGGAAGTGCTTTATATGATATAAACACTTTATAAATATAAGGAAAGGTAGTTCCTGTAATAAGTGAGTTAAATTAAAATGTTATAAAGTTCTAAGAGAGCACCCGTCTTTAATCCCAGTACTCGGGGGGCTGAGGTAAGAGGAGCGTTGTGAGTTTGAGGCCAGCTTGGGCTACAATGCAAGGCTGGCCTGAGCTATATAGTTCGACCCTGCCTCAAAAAACCAGGGCTGGCAGTTTGGCTCAGTGGCTTAGGCACCTGTCCTGGCAGGTGCGAGGTTGTGAGTTCAATCCCCGGTGCCACAAAAAAAAAAAAAAAAAAAAGTAAATAAATATAAATTCTAAGAGATTTTGAATGCAGGTTTGATTTTTGTTTAGCATTTAGTAATTGTTGCATTGGAAAGTTTATAAAATATTTTGGAAAGATTTTCCACATATTGGTAGGTTAAAATCCAGCTGATTAACCAGGAAATCACATTCTTCAAATATTCTATTTTTGGTCTAAAAACAATTATTCTCTAATATTAAGGATATAGGGGAAGAAAACTCCCAACCTACTAGATGTCCAGTACAAGTTCGTGTTCTCTAAAATTGAAGAATGAATTTTAGGAACAATGGAGGTTAACAGCAGAATATATTTATTGAGAGAAAGAAAGGTTCTGTCTGAGAGAGAGACAGAAGGGGTCCTGAGTGGGTTGCCAAAGACTGTCTTTTCTAGGAAATTTTATAAAGTAAAACCACAAAGTGAGGCAGATCTAAGGTGGAGAAAGCCTGGGAACTCTCAAGGTAGGCATGAGATGGAACAGAACTATGGTCAACCAATAAGATAAATTGCTCAGGTAAAATTGATTAAATTGGGGACAAATAGGGAAGTGAGTCACGTAGTAAGAGGGTATGCTTAAAGAGCAGTGATTCTTTGTGTAGGGGGTTGGGATGGTGACTCCTGGCTTCCTCAGAGAGATAGAGACCTAGTTAGAATATCAATTCCTCATGCTTATCCTTAGGAAGTATTTGGGTACATTTGATTTACCTATTGTCTTGAGGCCTGGCCCACAGTGGCAGTGTCTGTCTCTCCCACAGTTGCAAGGTCTCTGGCCTTCTGCACTGGCTCCTTCGAGGACCTATCCCTGTCTGACTGCTCATAATATTTCTATCTAAATCAGTTGCCTATAACATTAACATTTAATAATAACAAGCAATAAGCCATTGTAGAAGTTTCCCGACAATGAGGAAAAGGCTTCCCTTTCCAAAGTATATCTCATTGGATGGAGGGGTAAGAGAGCACTCATCTCCAATCACAGCCCTCTGGGAGGCTGAGACAAAATGAAGATAAAATGTCTTGTTGGATTATTATGAGGCTTGAATATATTGGTGTATTTAGAGCTCTCAGGACATGCAAAAGATCCACAAGCAATGATAGCTGATATTAATGAATTCAGGGAGTTGATAAACTTTTTCATTTTGAACACCCAGAGGTCACCAAACATTTCTGTAAAGGCCACAGCAGAGTAAACATTCTAGGCTTTTTCTGGCAATACAATTTATGTTAACAACTGCTCAGATCTCTGCCCTAGTATGAAACAGCACATGCCAACAACAGGAAACAAATATGTGTGATCATATGCCAATAAAAATTTATTTACAAAAAATGTGGAATTTGGCTTCCAAGTTAGTTTGCCAATGCTGATTGACGTACGTAACTGAAGGAAATGCTCAAGTTTATTTAGATGTTAGTGAAAACAAAGACGTTCTTTTTTGTTACAGCTGTTACAGAGTCTTGAATTTTATACTTTAATAAGGTGTTCTTTTAAACAATATAATTTAGGGGCTGGGTATACAGCGCAGTGGTAGAGCACTTGACTAGCGTGTGTGAAGACCTGTGTTCAAACCTCAACACTACAATATAGAAAGGACAAAATTTCTTAAACATGATTTTAAAAACTTTTATTATTAGCTTTTTGGGGAGGTAGGGTAAGAAGTTTCTTTGTTAAGAAACTGTTCCCTGCCTCAAGGTCTTTTTTTTTTTTTTTCTTAGAAAGGCATTAACATTTTGTTTTTGACTTTCAAATTTGTTAAATAAAATTCATGGGAGACCATTATTTAGGCCGAACTCAGGCAGCAGGCCTAACAGACTAAAATGGAGTTGCTCAGGCTGAAGTTGCAAGTCATCAAACCCAAACCAAGTTGTTACTGACCTGGGAAGTGTGGAGAGGTAATAGCCAAATTCTGAAACAGGTCAGCTTCAGTCACCATGATAGTTAAGTTTCCTCTCTGTTTTAATCCTAATAAAAAGTAATAGAGAAAACAATTTGATGTTTACTAATCAATTATTATTCTATTGTTCTATTTCAAGGTTTCTACCTTTCAAAAAAAAATTAAATTAAAATAAAAGAGACCAGTCTGTTTTGTTCTTTGTTTCTGCTTTCTTCAGCCCGTTTCTGCCTATGAAACCAGCATACTCTATTGAGCTGATCAGAATGCTTTATAGAATGAAGTGTTGTCCCATTGTAGGATTGTAAATAAAGCCAATGAAGACCTTTAAATTATTGTAATTTTGTCCTTTACAAGTTCTCAATCTCAGTGGAGTTGGTTTTGTGAAATGATGCGAGGTAAAGGTAGTTTCTTCTTTTTTCTTATGAACCTAGATTCATTTTTCCAGCTTCACTTACCAAATAGACTATCTTTTTCTTGGTTGATCAGACATATCACCTCTGCCCTATATAAAATTTTCTGGTTTATTATTATGCTCTGTTCCATCATTGGTCAGTTTGTCTGTTTCTGTACCTTTGCCAAATGTCTTAATTAGTTAGGTTCCTAATAAGTCATAATATCTCATAGGGCAAGTCTCCCATTCCCTGTTCTTTTTCCACAATATCTTAACCATTCTTGGGCCTTCACACATTCACACAAATTTTAAAACCAGAAAGTCAAGTACCACATTACCTCTTTTAGGGTCTGAATTGAATTGACAGTGGCTCAGAATGACATCTTTATGAATATTAAATCTTCCTATTCAATAAGCATTGTGTAATCACAGATTTTCTGCAGAAATTACCTGTTCTCTCTCTCTCCCCTCCTCTCCCACTTTCCCTGCTCTATTTCTCCTTTTCTGTGGCCCTTGGGATTCAACCCAAGAACCTGTGTATGTTAATCACATACTGTACCACTGAGTTACACCCGCAGTCCTCTTTCTCAATTCTATGATTTTGTTTTTCTTATTGCATCGGCTAGTATCTCCAATACAATGCTGAGTAGAAATAATACTAGTGGCATCTTTGTCTCATTCTAAGTATTTAAGGCAATGATACTAGTGTTTTCTCTTTAGAATATTGTTTGTACTAGGTGTTCTATAGATATTCAGATGTTCTATCATTGTTAAAGCAGTTTTCTTGGGCCAGGGATATAAATAAGCAGCACAGTACCTGCCTGACAAGTGCAACGTTGTGAATGTGATTCCTAGTACCGAAAAAAAGAAGCAGTTTTCTTGTATTCTTTATCTACTGGATTTTATTTCATTAATTTATTTAAAATTCCATCATTTTTCACATCTTTACACAATCTTATGATTTTTTTCTCCTAAATTGATATGTGTGGTTTCACTTGTAGAATTGTCTAATTAAGCCATATTTGCAGAAATAGTATAAATTGAACTTGGTCATCATTTATTATCTCTTCATTCATTGTTGTACTTGATTTGCAAATATTTTCTTTAGATTATTTGTACATCTGTCTCTGTTTCTGTCTGTTCTCTCTCTCTCTCTCTCTCTCTCTCTCTCTCTCTATATATATATATATATATATAAAATAAGTTAAAGAATGCTCTTTTTCAATTTTTTGAAAGAGCATATGTAAGTTTAGGGTAATTTGTACCATGAAAATTTTAGCAGAATTCATATGTAAAAATCCCCAAACCCAGGGTTTCTGGTAAGATTTTAAACTACTGCTTTATATAGCTGTTTAAGCCTTTTATTTCTTCTTGAGTCAGTTTTGGTAACATAAGAAAATATTCATTCCATGTAATTTTTCAAAGCTGTCAGATAATTGAGATTATATGTTTATCTTTTTAATATCTACTTTACCTATAATTATGGCCCCTTTTCATTAATATTTAATTGTACGTGTTTTTGGCCTTGATCAATCTTGTGAGCTTGTCTGCCTTTCTCATCTATTGGAGACCCCTGCAGTGGCTCCAGTCTCCTGCAAGTGTTACAGTGCATGGCAAGGAGAAAGAGCAAGTGACAAAACAGTGGTGTAGCAGGGATCTGGCATGACCAGTTGTTCATGGGGAACAAAAAGCCACAGGCAGCCAGACCTTGGTATTTATTGAGCACTGGGGAGAATGGATGCACTAGACAAGTAGCTAGGCAGGCAAGACCTATAACACAGGGAACAAAGCCTTCTTGCAAAAGGGATGGAACAGCCGGATTTAGGTTATGGTCAACAAGGAACCTGCTTTGTAGCCAGTTCTGAGAAAGAATTTTCCTCTGGAGTCATGCAGGCCTCAGCGGAGATATTATATCTTAGCCCCATGGTAACTGCTTGCTGTCTTGAAGATATGTACACAACCTCGGCCAGACTCACTAGTTAAACTGAAAGCCGAGTTAGGGAAGTCACCTCTATACAGCCTGCACTGCTTGCTAGTAAAACACAGTCACATTTGGGTCTGGGGGAGGGCGACGTGGCAGGCCTCCCCACTCATCTTCATATTTGTGTTTGGCATTTTATTGATTTCTTTTCTTGTTTTTATCCTACTATTTTTTGAGCTTATTCTGATACTCTCTAGCAGCCCAAGTTAGACCTTTAGCTAATAGTCTTTATTCTTTTCTGACATGATTCTTAAGGGTATTTATGTCCCTCAGAGCTCTGCTTGACTGCATCCCGTAAGGACTGTTATATAATCTTTTCACTATTCATTTCCAGCTAGTTTAAACTTTGATTATTATCTCTTCTGTTATCCTTTAATTATTTAGGATTTGTTTTTAATTCCAAATATGCAAGGATTTTATCATTTGTTACTAACGTCTCCATTAATTATACTCTATAATCAGAGTCTGGTCTACTTGAAACCGGTTCTGGCAAGTTTGTTGATACTTGCTTTAGGATCAAACACATGATCCAGTTTTATAAACATTCCACATGTGCTTGAAAAAGAATGTGTTTTCTCTAGTGGTCTATTAGTTCTGTTATTTCTCAGTTGTAATGAATGGATTTCTTCTTCTTAAAAATGAAAGTGCTTTTTGTGATAGAGTTCGACAGCCTGATGGTAATGTATTTTGTAGTGTGTTTAGTGGGTCTTGGGTTGTCTGAGTTTCCTGCAGTTGTTCTTGTGAATGTTTTAATCTGTGCTCCTGTTAGATGCTCAAGGGCATTACCTACCCAAGATCAGTTCCTGGATAGATATAGTAGGTGAGATAGAGAAGATATTTGGGAGAATATGGTTTACTCAAATGCCATATTATACCAGCGGGACATAGAGAGAAAAAAGTAAAATCAGGAAGGGACTCGTCTATTGGGAGCTGAAGGAAAGGGTAAAGGTTAAGGATGCTTGGGAGGTAAGGACTGGGCTTGGGACCCAGGGCTGTGTGCATGCTAGGTATGCACTCTACCACTGAGCTAGACCCCAGCCCCTGCTCTTTGATTTTAAAGAGCTGGTTGGTAGGATGGGAACACTGCTGAGAGCAGGAGAGATACATTTTTATGGTCCAAGAGTCAGACAATAGTGACCTTTCCATAACAAAAACAAAAAACAACTCAGTACACACAGCTTTGGATCTCTCAGATCCATTTTCGGCAATAATGCATTGTGTACTTGAAATAATTAGGAAAGCAAAGATAAGAAGGGTAGCATAACGGTCTCAGACTAAATTAATAAGTGTAATATGACTCCTTTAGCTACTATTTCCTCCATACCCTATTTCCAGATCCGAAAGGAGAAGCAAATGAAGGAGCAGGTAGAAAGAACCTGCCAGGAAAGGTAGTGTTATCATTTAGCCAACAGGTTTCTTTCACAAAATAAACTATATACTTTACCTTTGTGAATTAGAATACAAAATCTGCCACTGGTATTTGTCTTTCTCATGAGTTTCTTGACTCTTTATACAATGAAATGGATCTTACATTAAATGCATAAAAGTGGATTTTCTAATGTATATTTTATTTATTTATTTATTTTGTTGGTCAGAACCAGGGATCAAACTCACAACTTCACACCTGCTAAGCAGGTGCTTAAGCCACTGAGCCAAACTCCCTACCCTATTTTTTTCAAGGCAGGGTCGCACTACATAGTTCAGGCTGGCTTTGCTCATTTTGCAGCCCAAGCCAGCCTCGAACTCACAATGCTCCACCTACCTCAGCCTCCTGAGTGCTGGGATTAAAGGCGTGTGCCACCACACCTGGCTTCTAATGTATATTTTAAAAAGTGATTCATTTTTACTGGAAAAAGTCTTCGATAAAAATACACTTCGCCTTACATTATGAAGATACATAAAATACACTGTCATGTTTTCTTATTTGATCTGCATGCATAGAAACGTGTGTCATTATTTTGGTGACTGACATCTGTGGAAAAAAAGAATTCAGAGCACTGTTACTGCTTGGACAGTTGTGCTCAGAGAATTACATAATGAGGTTCTAGCACCTTTTCCCCACACACAGAAAAAAATGCTTCTGTTTTAAAATATTAGGGATGGAGAAATTCCAGTGGCAATTGAGTATGCAATGTAGATATAGATTATTGAAGTGAAGAGACAGTGAAGAAATTTTTAAGGACATGGTTTATGATAGCGACTGGGCACACCTGAATTTTGGGCACTTGAAATTGGAGCATATGGCAGATGTAATATGCATGTCAGATGTGAAAGTCTTAGTACAAAAAACTGTAAAATATCACACTAATAATTATTTTATACTGGATTACATGTCAAATACAGTATATCATTAAAATTAATTTCACCTACTTATTCTTGTGATTTTAATGTGGCTATTAGACTTGTATTATATTTGTTGAGCAGTGATAAGTTATCTGGATTAGACAGAAGATGAAGTACCCTGGCTAATAGTACAAAAACAATCATGAGCAAGAACCCACAGAACTGTGCTCTTCAGTGTTCCAAATGAGAAAGACTGGCTTTTGAGATTTCAGTCTTTATTATCTTTATTTCAGCTCAGTTTACAATGAAGGAGTTTGAACCAATAATCTTCAACAGTGTTTGTAATCAAAAAATGTATTTCCTTCTCATTTCATTTTTATATCTTCAGAAAACTCTAACAAGCCTAGAGTGGTGGGTGGAAGTCACTCAGAAACTCAGTTTTACCCGAGTTCACTTTCTAGAAAAGTCCCTAGACAGAAAAACTGAGTTCTTGTCTGTTCAGGTGGGCCTTGACCACATATAGATCCATCATATTTGGAAAAATTTAGTGTTAACCATTACGTCTGGTCTTTTCCTCTACAGGTATTCAAGTAAGAGCCCACACCATCACATTATTAGTACCAGAAGTGCTGTAAGTGTTGAATTTTCTTAAAAACTACAGTTAAATATGAAATATTTTGAACCTTGAACCAAGAATAATCATTCTGTTATATTTTTATTTAATTGCCTTCATTCCATTTGTCATCCTAATATAGGTCCCTTCTCCAACACATGTTATTTATCTGTATTTAGCAAAAAGCATACAGTATTGCTTTCTGATTTTATGATTAATACTCACAGAATGATATTATATAGTCAGTTGTTTAAAAACTGAAGTATTGAGAATGAAGAATACTATTAGTAATTATTTAACATGTAATTATGCAAGGGTAAACTGGATGGCCTAAACCAGACAGATATAGCTGTATGGTCAGCCATGCTATAGACTTTATTTTCTGTATTTTTGTTTTATTTTTTTTAATTTAAGTTTATTGGTATAATTTAGATATACATAGTGACCACATTCATTACATGGAATTTGTATCTGTCTCTGATATATCTTGATTCCTCTTTTTGTTTTTGTCCCATTCCCACCCTGTCTTTTCAAACCTCCTTCCCCTCCCCATTCATCAGTTTTCATTTTATCCTTCTTTTCTCAGTTTTTTCTTTCCCTTTCCCCCTCCTTATTTTCCCTTTCCTTTTGAACAGTTTCTTTCTATTTCACAATATCTATTGTACATTTATATTCTTATTTACATTTTTGGTTTCTCAAACCAGAGAAATAATGCTATATTTGCACATGTATGTGTGATTTATTTTATTTATGATTATGGTCTCAAGGTCCATCCATTTCGCTATAAATGTCTCATTTTTGTCTTTCTTTATGGCTAAGTAATACTCCATTGTATATTTAAAAAAAAACCCACCATGTCTTTTTTATCCATTCATTGGTTGATAGACATTCTGGTTGCTTCCAAGACTTAGCTATTACAAACTGTGCCACTGTAAACATGGGTGTGTATATATTGCTGTGGAAGAATGCTTTCAATTCTTCTGGGAAGATACCCAGAAGGAGAATATCTGGGTCAAATGAGACCACTAATCCTAGTTTTTGGAGGAATTTTCACACTGATTTCCAAGTGGTTGCACCAGCCTACACTCCCACCAACAATGGATAAGTATTCCCATTTCCCCACAGCCCAATCAGCATTTGTTATTGATTGCTTTCTTCATAATACTCATTCTTTCTGGAGTGAGATGGAATCTCAGCCTCAGTTCAACTGGCATTTCTCAAGTGACCAGTGATATCGAACATTTTTTCATATATTTTAATTCGTTCTTATTCTTCTGAGAAATGTCTGTTCATCTCAGATGCCAATTTGTGGATTGGGTCTTTGAATTTGGAGGGTGTTATGGGTTATGTTCCTGTGGCCCCACCAAGCCTCATGTAATCAGGGCATGAGCGTGGCTGAGTTTGGCATTTGTGATTGGTTTGTTGTCTAGTGCTGGGACTGGCGATGTGAGTGTGGCAGCTGCCCAGGGGTGGAGCTGACATACAGTTTAAGGGTGGGAGGAAGGCATGTCCTCTCTCTCTTCCCTGTTCACACCTTGCTGTTGCCGTGACCATGAATGACTGCCTGCCCCACCACACTGCCTTGGAGCCTACTGCGAAACCTCCAAGAACTATAAGAAATAAACCTTTCCAGCCAGGCATGGTGGCACACACCTTTAATCTCAGTACTCGGGAGGCTGAGGTAGGTGGAGCATTGTGAGTTCAAGACCAGCTTGGGCTACAATGTGAGCAAGGCTGGCCTAAACTACATAGTGTGACCCTGCCTCAAAAAAAATAGGGCCGGGAGTTTGGCTCAGTGGCTTAAGTGTCTGCCTGGCTGGCGTGAGGTTGTGAGTTTGATCCCCAGTACCAACAAAAAAAAAAAAAAAGAAAGAAAGAAAGAAATAAACCTTTCCTTCCCTAATTTTGGGCATCAGGTATTCTGTTTCAGCAATGAGAAAAAAGTAACCAAGACAGATGGCCTAATTTTTTTCAGTCCTTTGTATATTATAGTATTAATACTTTGAACAACTGCTGGCATAAATTTTTTCCTATTCTGTGGGTTGTCTTGTCACTCTGTTGGTGATTTCTTTTGCTGTGCAAAAGCTTTTTAATGAGACCCCAGTTGTTGATTCTTTGTGATAGTTCGTGTGTGATTGGGATTTTGTTCATAAAGTCTTTGCCTATACCTATATCTTCCAGAGTTCTACCTATTCTATCTTCCAGCAGATTTAGTGTTTCTCTTTTAATGTTTAGATCTTTGGTCCATTCTGATTTTCATTTAGTGCATGGTGATAGACATGGGTCTAGTTTTACTCTTAAGCATGTAGAAAGCCAGCTTTTCCAGCACCATTTATTAAAATGGCTGTCATTTTTCCAGTGAATGTGTTTGACCCCCTTGACAAAGAGAAGGTAGCTGAGTGCTTTTGGAGTTGTTTCTGAACCTTCTAGTCTGTTCCATTGGTCCTCAGGTCTGTTGTTTTACCAGTAGCATGCTGTTTTTAATTACAGTAGCTCTGCAGTATAATTTCAAATCAGGGATTGTGATGCCCCTATCTTACCTTTGTTGCCCAGAATTCATTTGGCTATTCTAGTTCTCTTCTTGTTCTAAATGAATTTTAGGATTGTTAGGACTCTAGTTCTGTGAGGTATGCTAATGGTATTTTGATTTGGATTGCATTAAATCTGTATAGAAATTTTGGGAGTATGGCCATTTTCACTATGTTGGTTCTTCCTACACAAGAACAAGGGATACCTTTCCATTTTCTAATATCCTCTTTGATCTCTTTTTTCAGAGTATTATAGTTTTCAATGTAAAGGTCTTTTACTTCTTTTGTTAGATTGAGTCTTAAGTATTTCATTTTTTATGCTATTATGAAGGGTGTTGTTTCCCTAATATCTCTCTCAGTGAGTTTGTTATTCATGTACAAGAATGCTGTTGATTTTTGAGTGTTGATTTTGTATCCAGCTACTCTACTGAATATGGTTATTAAATCTAGAAGTCTTTTGGTGGAATTATTGGAATCTTCTCTGAAGAGTATCATGTCATCTGCAAATAATGATAATTTAGCTTCTTCTTTTCCTATTATTATTCCTTTTTTTTCTTTCTCATGTCTAATTGGTCTGGTCAATGTTTCCAGAACTATATTGATTAGGAATGGTGATAGTGGACATCCTTGTTTTGTTCCTGATTTTAGTTTGAATACTTTCAGTTTTTGTCTGTTTAGTATGATGTTGGCTGTTGGTTTGTCATAGATGACTTTTATCAGATTATGATAAAAGACCATCTATTGTAATTTTCTCTAGGGTTTTTAGCATGAATGGGTGTTGTACTTTGTCACATACTTTTTGTGCATCTACTGAGATGATCATATGATTTTTGTCCTTTGCTGTGTTGATATGGTGTATTACATTCATCAGTCTGCATATGTAGAACCAACCCTGTATATCCGGAATGAGTCCTACTTGGTCATGGTGTATAATCTTCGCAATGATTTACTGAATTCTATTTGGCAGTATCTTTTCTTTTAGCCTGTAGTTCTCCTTTTTAGTTAGATCATTCTGTGGTTTTGGTATCAGGGTAATTCTTCTTTCCAGGAGTGAGTTTGGGAAATATTGCTCCCCTTTCTATTTCATTGAAGAGTTTGAGGAGTGATGGCATTAGATCTCTAAATTTCTTATAGAACTCAGTTCTGTATGCATCAGGATCTGGACTTTTCTTTATTGATAGGCTTTTAATGACATTTTTTATTTCATTGACTGATATTGGGTTGTTTAGAATTTTTATATCTTCTTGATTCAGTTTTGATAGTTCATATATATCTAGGAATCTGTGCATTTTATTTGTGTTTTCCATTTTATTGGGATAAACTTTCCCAAAGTAGATATTGATGATCTTCTGGATTTCTGCAGTATCTCTTGTGATTTTGTCCTTTTCATTTCTAATTGCATGAATCTGAATCTTTTCTTTCCTTTTTTTTTTTTTTTTTTGATAAGTTTGGCTAAAGATTTATCAATTTTATTTACTCTTGCAAAGAACCTACTCTTTGATTCATCAAATTTTATATTGTTTTCTTAGTCTCAATTGCATTAATTTCTGCTCTGATCTTTGTAATTTTTTCCCTTGTACAAGCTTTGGGTTTCACTTGTTCTTTTTCTAGAAATTTGAGGATCAACATTAGGTTCTTTGTTTGAGCTCATTCTGTCTTCCTGGTATGGATACTCACCACTATAAATTTCCCTCATAGGAATATTTTCCTTGTGTTCCATGAGTTCTGATATGTTAAATTGGCATTATCAACTAATTGTAGGTACTGTTTAGTTTCTTTTTTAATTTCATCTGTCCTCCACTGGTTGTTCAGTAGAATGTTATTTAATTTCCATGGATTTCTGGAGTTTTGTGGTTTATTTTGCTGTTCATTTTCAATTTCATTGTGCTATGGTCACATACCATACATGAGATAATTTCAGTTCCTTTGTGTTTAGTTACACATGTTCCATGAGCTAGTATGTGGTCTATTTTGGAGACGTCCCATGTGCAGCTGAGAAGAATTGTAGGGAGCCATTAAAGCTGGAAATTGACCACAAGTGCAAGGCTGGAGCATGGCTATTCCAAAAACAAAGAGCACCTGGGGCAATTCACGTGAAGAAGCTGCTTCAGCCCAGAGAACACCTAGCCTCAAGACAAGCTGAGCAGTGGGTTGTTAAGACAACAGGGTGTCATGTGACATTAGGTTGCTAAAAGGTATAAATAAATGCTCCTGTAGTGAGGGGCCAGTACCTTTTCTCCCATCAGGAGGATAAAGGCTCCCCTGACCCCAGCTTTGTCTCTTCTTTATTTTTCTCATCCTCTCATGGTCCTTAACCCCAAAAACCTCAGGAGCCGCATGAGTCACAGCATATGGCACCAGAACATGGGTGGGGTAAGAGATCAAGGGTGAGAAGACACTTCTCATGTGGCCACAACTAGGGGGAGAAGTGCATTGGTATAGATCAGTAGTTATCACTGGAGTGTATTGATAATGGCTTCATCAGGTGTAAAGAGTGGGGCATTGAAACTCCCTTATTCTCTAGGGCCAGTTATAAATGGGCCTGAGCCGGGTGTGGTGGCGCACGCCTTTAATCCCAGCACTCGGGGGGCTGAGGTAGGAGGTGTGTTGTGAGTTGGAGGCCAGCTTGGGCTATAACACGAGTGCAAGGCCAACCTGAGCTACATAGTGCGACCCTGCCTCAGAAAACCAGGGCCAGGAGTTTGGTTCAGTGGTTTAAGCGCCTGCCCTGGCAGGTGTGAGGTTGTGAGTTTGACCCCTGGTGCCGCAAAAAAATAAATAAATAAATGGGCCTGTGAGAAACCCCTTTTCTCAGCGGGGGGGAGAGGGGAGGAGAGAGAGGTATATTTATTATTATGGGACAAACATATTCAAAAGAATCACAAATGTATGAGGAACTGTTTGTTGCATGCTGGATCCCAGTATTTACATTCCTTCTGTGGATCTGGATTACACAAGATCTTAATAATCGTAAGCTTCTTCAGACAACCACGGTGGAATTGGTTCCAGGCACTGTTTTAGAATCGAGTCCCAAGCAGGAAAAAGATGGTGGAATGACACTCACCCCGATAGCCTTAACTGAGCCACAAGCGGCAGCTCCTGCCTTTTTAGCTCAAACAAATTTTGCTGTGTCACAGGTTGGAACTTTTGCCTTTTAGGGAGTAGAGTGGGTTTCTCCATCTCCCTTGCAATTGATGCTAAAAGAAGCCAGATGGGTGGGAGGAGTATACGGAGGGTTTTCAACATATCTACCAGGTTACAGAACATCAAGTACCCAGTAATCCGGGACAAGCTATACGTCATCATGAAGCCATACCGTTTAAGTCATTAAAAGAATTAAAAAACGCTACCGCCACCAATGGCCCTACAGCTCCATTTACCTTGGGCTTCATAGAGCTCCTAGGACAGCAAGTTATGGCCCCAAATGATTGGAAAGGCATAGCTAAAACATGTTTAAGTCCAGGAGATTATTTGTTGTGGAAAGGAAAATTCTTTGAATTGTGCGTGGACCAGGTCACGTGCAATGCTGCTCAGAACATGGCTATTACAAAAGATATGCTGATAGGTGAAGGAGTCTTTGCTGCTACAGGCAGTCAGCTTGCTTTTGATATGCAAGTGTGTGACCAAGTTAGAAAGACAGCCATGAGAGCCTGGAGGGAGCTGCCCTCAAGGGGTGAGACCTCAATAGATTTGATCTCATCAGGGTCTAAAACCATTTCAGAATTTTGCCTTTAAAAATACATATAAATGGTGTAACACACAGAAAACTTCCCCCGAGGTGGCCTGGCCTAGCCTGGCTTGTGGAGTGGGACGTGTGCCACAGAGTTGGGGTTTGCAGCCCTGCCTCCCATGTGCTGAGGAACAAACTCCGCAGGCAGCAGGCAGTACTCAGCCTGGGACCAGGAAGGCAGGACATGGTTCAGGAGAAGTGGGACACAGCTCTGGTGCGCCCAAGCCTCCCCGGTTTTTCCTATCACCTGCGCACGTGCTTTATGCTTCAAAGTTTACATCACACCATTGCTCAGATCCCCAACAACAGCAGGGCCTCTGAGCCATGGCAGGAGCACAACCTGTGTGTCACAATGGCAAGAGAGAGCCCAAGGTGCCTAAAAACAAAAGGCAATTTTTTCTCTATACTTTACCACAAAAATTCCTTATAATCTTCAGGTCTAAAAATAGTTAAATGTGCTCACAATTTAAATTTCAAAAAGCAAAAGGGAGAGTTCACCTCGCAGTAGATTTCACTTGACAGTATGCACCATTTAAAATTTTTAAATTCTAATAAAGATGTAACTACCACAGCAGGAAGATAATCCAATCAAATAAAGGCTAGAAAGAGTCCTTTGGAAAGATCTTCATACTGGACAATAAAAGCACCCAGTCCAGTGCTAATTTGGGGTCGAGGGTATGCATATGTTTTTCCAGGAAATGTTAAATGGCCTATCTGGGCACCAGTGTGTGTTGTCTGGCTGTATCATGAATCCAAACCCAGAGAAAGAGTTGATTCCACCTCTCAAGAAACATATGCTCAGTCCTATGACAGTGACACCTTGGAGACCACACCACAACCGATAGAAAAGGATGAAGCTAGAGTCAACCTTAATTGACCCAAGATGCCCAGAAGATGGTAACAAAAAATAAAACCAGAAGTCTAAATAGATGATAAAAGTGTGTGCTAAATCCTATAATAAAAATGTGTTAATTATAGATAAGATTTTGTCCTTTTGAAATTCTTTTATAAGAGATCTCTGCTAATTGACCCACAATAAATCTGACTAGTCTATTTATAATTACAAATTCTATGATTGTAAAAGGTTAGTGTAATTTAATTTGGCTAAAATATGTTTGAATGCACTCTGATTGTGTAAGATGTTTGTCAATCAGCCTGTGTATCTGTCTGTCTGTTCGTCCAGTCTGTTTGTAAGCGGCTGTTGGGAGTCAGATGAGCTAGTGATCGTTCACACATGTGGAGCCAAAAGCACAAGTGCCGGTACAGGAGTTCCCAAGTGGCACAGAGCACCTAAGAAACGCCCTGAGGGCATGGGGTGCTAAAGGTGACAGGTGGTTCAACCCCGAGGACCCGGGGTGTAAGAAGCAAGCTAGTTCAGCAAAGGGGCATAATACAAATGTATAAATAACCCTGGGAACTTAGTTCTTGTGGACACCAACAACTCTGTGCTTGTTTCTATGTCTGTTTGAATCTGTACAGATCGTCTGTCCATGTTCGTCCACTTGTCCATTCTGTAAACAACTGTTCCTTTTTATTTTTGAGCTCAATAATTTTTCTCTTTTTTATATTTTTGGATCATTTAATCAAAGTTTAATTTGGGTAGTAGACTTAAAAAGCATGCTTCTACCTGGGTTCCCAGTTAGTCCAAATAATGCTAAAACTGGTTGTGTAAATGTAACATACACTGTGGTTTATCATAACTTGAGAGTCTCTCAATGTTCAAAAATAATATGTTGAACATTATGATTGGAGTTTCCTTAAATCATCAAAAAATTATTTAGATGATTAAATAAAATCCCTTTGGGGGGAAGATTATTGGACAGGACTCCATTTGATGAATAAGAAAGCAACTGCCTGGTAACATTTTAAACCAGTTATAGTTCATTGACTGGAGGCCCCAATGATCTCCATAACCTTATGGGAGACACCCCAACTAAAGTTATATAAAATATTATTGTAATATGTTCACATTGGTCATCATCAAAAGAAATAATACAATGAGGTTTTTTATTTAAAAATGTCCATACAAAGGTTTCATATGACTATGATAATTGTTATTAATCTTATTGTATGTTATGTATTCATGCCTCCAGATGTACAGGTCTTCAAAAATGTAAAACAGATTGTTTATAGTGACAAACTTTGTTTCAAATTCAGAACTCTGCCGTTAACAAAAGCTTATGAGATGTACATCCCACTAAAGGTCAACAAGTTAGGTAAAATCTTTTGTATTAGATAGGGATGATTGACCAAAAAGGGGGTACCTTATGTTAAAAAATGCAAATTCAAGTGTGTTAAAAAGTGTCATCATGATTGTCATGTTATAATATTAGGTATGGCTTTGATTTCTAATTTTCTGTATAAAATATGTAATTGTTTTTTAACATTCCACAGGTGTTCAAATGTTAAACATCCATGGTTGTTTTAAAAAATGATGGTTCTATTTTATGTTCTAAGATGTTTAATATTTAGATAAAATGATAATGCCTCTATTACACTGTACTGTTATCAATCTTTTCTTCTGAATGTTCAACAACTGAGGTTTAGAGACCAACTACTAAAGAGATGGATAGGCTAAGAGGATAGCCAATATTTTGGCCCTAGCCTTCCAAGGTCAATGGGGACCCAGGATATTAGAGAACATCTGCTGTGACACCCGATACTCAGTGAGTCCCTGGTCTTCTGATCAAGGGAACTATGAGAACACAAAGGAAAGTGATCATCAGTGTGTGGTGTACCTAAGGAGAGTCACTAGGAGAAAAATTCTCCCAGGCTTTCACAGAAAGCAACTTGGTCAAGCAATGGCCATGACTCATCTGAACTGCTGACACTGACAAGAACTAAGAGCTGCTATGCATGATTGCAAGACATATCCTGAGGAGACTTAACTGACCTTGATAAAGAACCAAAAAACTGATTGTTTTTAAAACAGGTCTCATCTTAACTTGGTCTTGAATATCCTGCAGAAAACGTACAACTACTAGAGGTACATAAAACAATGCTAAAGTAATATGTTATAAAATAAACTCAAATCACTAACACCTTTTGACAATTGCCAGCTACCAGTTATGGATTAATGGACTGCACAGGGTTTCAATTCCAGAATGCATGGACTTAAAATCTTTGGACTGCACTTAAAATAAAAAGATCTTCTACAGAGCTCTCCAACATAGCTCCTCCAGCTTCAACTGACCACCCATCCTGTGCAACAACAAAATAAAAGAGATGGATATGTAGGGAGCCATTAAAGCTGGAAATTGACCACAAGTGCAAGGCTGGGGCATGACCATTCCAAAAACAAAGAGCACCTGGGGCAATCCACATGAAGAAGCTGCTTTAGCCCAGAGAACACCTAGCCCCAAGACAATCTGAGCAGTGGGTTGCTAAGACAACAAGGTGTCATGTGACATTAGGTTGCTAAAAGGTATAAATAAATGCTCCTGCGGTGAGGGGCCAGTACCTTTCCTCCCATCAGGAGGATAAGGGCTCCCCCTGACCCAGCTTTGTCTCTTCTTTATTTTTCTCATCCTCTCATGGTCCTTCACCCCAAAAACCTCAGGAGCCCCATGGGTTGCGGCAAAGAATGTGTATTCTGATGTCGTGAGGTAGAACACTTTGTAGACATCTATGAAGTCCATTTATTTACAGGTTTGGTTCAGTTTCTTTATTGATCTCTTGTTCAATTGATCTATCCATAGGTGACAATGGGGTGTTAAGGTCCCCCATTATAATTGTGTTAATGTTTATTTAATTTTTAATGTCCATTAATACTTGTTTTATACAATGAGTTCCTCCTATATTTGGTGCATATATATTTATGATTGAAATATCTTCTTCTTGGAGTTTTCCCTTAAGAAGAATGTAGCAACCTTCTTTATCTCTTTTGATCTGTCATGGCTTGAAGTTCACATTGTCTGCAAATGGAATAGCTGCCCCTGCTTTTTTCTGGTTTCCTGTCCCATGGAATAGTGTTCCATCCTTTGACTTTCAGTCTATGATTTCTTTTTGAGTTAAATGTGTTTCCTGTATGCAGCATACAGTTGAGTATTGTTTCTTGATCCATTGGTGAGTTGAGACCATTTATATTGATGGTTATAGCTGACATGTATTGACTTATCCTTGTCATGTTATTATCTGCTGTTTTTCCTTTTCTTTCCCTGTTTGTAACTGCTTGCCCTGCCTGTTATCTTCTTCCTATTGGTGTTCTTGGATTTGCACACAGTGTTATCTCTCTTTACTATATCTTTTAGAACACATTGTAGAGCTGGTTTGGTGTTCATGAGTTTCTTCAGTTGTTTTTGTCATGGAAGTATCTTATTTCTCCATTAATTCTGAAAAACAGTTTTGCAGGGTATATCAATCTGATTTGGGAGTTATTTTTTCTTCAGGACTTGGAAAACTTCATTTCAAACTCTCCTTTACTTAAGGATTTGTGTTGAGAAGTCTGCTATATTCTTTCCTTTATAGGTAATCTGTTTCTTTTCTCTAACAGCTTTTAATATTCTGTTCTTCTGCTGGATTTCTGGAATCTTCATTATTAAATGCCTTGGTGTAGATTTATTTTGATCATGGCTAAAATATGCCTCATTTATCTGTATGTCAAATTCTTTTTCCATATTTGGGATGTTTTATGCCATTACTTCTATGAACAGTTTTTTTATGTCACTTGTGCTTATGCTTGCTTTTATTCATTATCTCCCATCAGTCTTATATCATTCTCCTTTGATTATCTTGCAGCTGTTAGATTGTTTTTTACATGGTCTACTGTTATCTTTAAGAGATCTTTCTTTTTGCATGTGTGTTATTTTTTTGTGGCACTGGGGATCAAACTCAGAACCTTGCACCTGCCAGACAGGCGCTTAAGCCACTGAACCAAATTCCCAGCCCTAGTTTTTTAAGGCAGGGTCGCACTAAGTAGCTCAGGCCAGCCTTGATCTCATGTTGTAGCCCAAGCTGGCCTCGACCTACTTCAGCCTCCTGAGTGCTGGGATTAAAGGCATGTGCCACCACATCTGGCATTTTTTTAAAAAATATATTTTATTCTTTTTTTTTTTTTTTCTGTGGCACCAGGGATTGAACTTACAACCTCACACCTGCCAGACAGGTGCTTAAGCCACTGAGCCAAACTCCCTGCCCTAGTTATTTGAGGCAGGGTCGCACTATGTACCTCAGGCCAGCCTTGCGCTCGCGTTGTAGCCCAAACCGGCCTCAAACTCACAGCACTCCTCCTACCTCAGCCTTCTGAGTGCTGGGATTAAAGGCATGTGCCACCACGCCTGGCTGAGACCTTTCTTTTAATGATCACTAGTCACAATCCTGTCTTCTAGGTTTGAAATTCTGTCTTCATTTTTATGGAGGCAATTTTGCAAACTTTGAATGGAATTTTGTATTTCCTGGATATCTGCTTGAATCTGTTTCATGGATTTCATTTCTTTCCTATGTTGGGCATTCATGATTTTCATCATTTTCCTATGCTTCTCTATATTTAAATCTATGTCTATTCTAGACTTGCTAAGTAAGTCTTTCATTATGGTCGTCATCTCTTTTTTCATCTGGGAGATTATTTCTGATCTGATTTCCTCTATAGTCTCATATACCTGTTTTTGAACTTCTGCTAAAATTTCAGATGGGTGGCCTCCATCTTTTTCTACCTCATTGTCTATGTGTCTTGGTGTAGTTTTTTCTGATCATGGCTAATTGGAATTTTGTATGCCTCCTTATATGTATGTAAAATTCTTTTTCCTTACCTGGTAAGTTTTGTTTTGTTTAGTTTTTGCCATTACTTATGTGAACACGCTTTTTTTTAATGTCTGTTGTGCTATTTTTCGTCAATTTTGATCAATCTTATGTTATTCTTTTTTATATCATCTAGCAACTTTTGAGTTTGTTTTTCATGGTCCCTTGCTATTTTTAAGAAATCTTTTATTTGATGATCACTAACCACAAATCTGTCTTCTAGATCTGATATTCTGTTCTCACATTAGTTAATTCTGCTGCACATAATTTCAATGGAATTTTTAATCTTCTGGATATCTCTTTGAATCTGTTTCATGGAATCCCGTTCTTTCCTATGTTGGCCATTCATGGTTTCCATTACTTTCTTAAGCTCCACTAGTTAGATTCACTAACCATGTCATTAATTATGATCATCATCTCTTATTTTTTTAGTTCTACTGCTACCATTTTAGAAAGTTTAACTGGGTGACTTTTGATTTCTTCCACCTCAGTGCCCCCTGGATTTGCATTGTAACTGGAGGTCTGCAGTTACAGCTTGCTTCCATGTCTACTCGTTTTCCATTGTTTTCTGCATTGATTCTTAGGAATTACTTGTGAAGGTAACTTTATTATTAGTGTCAAGATCTCCTTTGGAAATGAGTACTTTTCAGAGATATCTTCTAGGTGTAGCTGGCTTTTGGCTTTTGAGTCTGTTCCAAGATCCCGCCCCTTCTATTTATTAGGCATCAGAAGTTGCTGCCTATTTGGCTTAGCACCCAGTTCTTTGGTACTGCACTGTGGTATTATGAACCCCAGACAATCTTGATATTGGCATACAAGAAAGAACAAGTGATCCTAACTACTATGGCAAAGTAATACAATTAGTAACAACAATAGCATCAAGTAAGTATAGAAAATGACAAGTCATGCTATTAATTTGCTACCTTTAACTATAGGTACAAGATTTATAGTTATACAACAAAATCTAAAAGAAATCAGCAAATTATATGCAGTAAGTATCTACTCAATAGAGTGATTTTACCTTTAGCTGAGGAAATTTAAAAGTGATAAGGTGAAAAAATAAATACAAGAAGAAAAGAAATTAAAAGCATGTCTGAAAGACAAAGAAAGATCACCCAAGGTTTGGGAAACTGGTGAAGAAGACAGAAGGGAAAGAAGGAAGAAAAAAACAAAAACAAGAGCAAAACAAATTTAAAAAAAACTAAAAATTATTTGCACTTCTGAAAAACACAAAAAACAATGATAAAAGAAAAACAAACTGACAAAAATAATTTTCTCTGTAATTTCAAGCCTGTGTTTATCTTCTGGGATCTACAGATTTGCAGTAGTGTTCAATTCAGGGGTGCGACCCTACCTCAGGGGTGACTGGTAGATTCAGAGCCCCGATCCATACTGCATAATCCCAGCAAACCTGAAGTAGGATTAGGGTGGGGATCTGACTCTGGTGCTTTTAACTCCACAGAAGTTCAGGCTCAGCCTGACCTCTGATAGTGAACCTAGGGCGTGTGTTTTTCAGCCTATAACAGTCTAGATGTCTCTTGCTGGCTGACTGTGGCTCCCTGACCCTAGATGTCTCTTGCTGGCTAACTATGGCTCCCTGACCCTAGATGTCCCTTGCAGTTGTCCCTCACCCAGTCACTGTGAGATTTCAACACTAAGAGCCCTGAGATGAAGTCAACCCACAGCAGCTCTGAGTCCTGAGTTCCAGGTTCAGTTACCCCTCCCTAAAATGGCATCCAGGCAAGGACTCTATCTAGGGGAAACTGCAGTCACTTGGACTGGAGTCACTCACTAGCTGTTGTAGCACACAGCATCCACTGCTTCATTCCACTGATGCATTTTTCCCTGGAGGCCTCTGGAGTCACCTGTCCTCAGTGTGTCTCTGTAGATTCAGTCCTTTCTCCTGCTGTGAGCCGGGAGCTGGCAACAAAGTGTAGCTTGTCCCCTCCTTTTTGTACACTGTGGTCTGTCTCTGAACTTTCTCTGTGGGCTCCAATTTTCCCTTCAGATCCTTCCTGGGAGCCAGCGATCCACTTCCCTCCTTATTTTCTTCCCCAAATTGTTCTTTTCCAGTGTTTGAATCCCAAGTCTTGGAGCAGTTGATTCGTTGCTGCTGACCACTCCACCATCTTCCCATATGTCTGATAGATTATTTTTTAAGTAAAATGAAATTAAAAGTATTTTAAATTGTATTTCATTTGCAGAGTTGTGCTAGCAAGGCCTGAGGTTCAATCTCCAACTCCCAATTTTAAGTTTGTAGGTAGGTTTTTTTGTTTTCAGTTCTGGGGATCAAACTTAGGGCCTCATATATGCAAGTCAATCATTTTCCCACTAAGCTAAAACCCTCAGTCTAACTTCAGAGATTTCTGAAGAGATTACTGAAGTGTTTCAGCAAGCTACTTTTCTTTTGTCATATTACTTTCAAAGAATTAAATTTTAGTTATCCTTTCTTTAAATAATAAGGACCCCAAATTTGAACCCTACCACTGAATCCTGTGGTGAATATTGTGAAATAGTTTTTCATTTGAATTCTGTCACTATTTTTTAGATCAAGCTAGAATATGAAGGAACATCATTTTCTGAGTGGCAAGTGCCAGAAACCTGTTCTATTCAAGACAAAAGGTAAGATTTTTCACTGTGAGTATCAATGTATTTACATGTACAAAAGCATTTGTATAATGTGGACTTTCAGATTGAAGGCTGTGATTTAAAGTACATTTCCTTCCATCCATAAAATAGATCTGAAAATAGAGACAAAATCATTCTGAAAATACAATAGAAGTAAAATATTTTGATGTTTAAAACTTTCTAATATTGGCATACAATAATTAAAACTTTTAGATTAAAAATAGTGGGGGGATTTTCATTAATCTTATATGAATTTGTAGTTATTTCTTCTTTCTTGTTCTTTTCAAATTCTAGATCACCCAAGACAGAAATGCATTGTTCCCAGGGTGTTCACGCTATAAAACCAATTGTTACAGGCCCGGTAAGTTGATTTTAATGATAACTTATTGAATCTTGACTAATAATCTCTGTTATATTTTCTTTTGAGCTTTTCAACCTAATTTAATCTGCTTTAAATATTAACTGTAACTCCAAATGACAGGTACTTCAAAGTTTTTGTCAGTATGTCATTAACATTTAGGTATATTTCATATCAAATTATAAAGTCAAAACTGATTTTTATCTTAACTGATAAAATTTTATTCATTAATTAATTTATTATTCATTCTAATTCATTCCTTCATTCATTTGGAGTGCTAGAAATTGAAACCTGGGAAGCACATATGCTAGACAAGTGCTATGCCCCAAATCTCTACCTTATCCTTTTTTATTGATAAGTATGTTGAAGTTCATAGCCACTACTTTAATGAATATAGTACTCTCAGATAAATGAGTCTCACATCACGTACTCCCATGACACAATACCCAGAGAAATTGTTAGCAGACCTTTTTATTTCACTCTATTTTCTTCAGTTCAAGAAAACATAAAAATGCGAAGGCTGAGAGCAATGCTGGGTCTTCTCTTGTTTACCAAACAAAAAACAAAATGTAAAGAATTTTAAGTTGCTGGTATTTTAATGTTAGTAACAGACTACTGGCCACATAACTGATGGCTGACGTTCCCATACAAGTGAATCTAAAGCTACTGCTACAGAGACTCCCTGTGATGAATCCTGCCTTCTCTTTAATTATCTTTATATTTAGGGCACAGGTAGAGTGTGTGAAAGTGATTCACTTTAAAATAGTGATTCACTTTAAAATCCCAACAGAGTGAAAAATGCTTGACTTTGTCTTTTTGAGTCCATGAGTCAAGAATGGAAATAAAGAACTCTTATCTCTTTTGTTTACATTGGAAGTCATACAAACATGTAATGTGTGAGAATATGCGGACACATACACACATAGGTAGGGATATCTATGTCACTGGTGTGCGTGAGTGTCATCAGATCCTACAACATGAATATGAACATTAAAGTTTTGAAATATATTTGAAAGCACTCAGGTGCAACAACCAAAGTTTTTCCAAGCAGAGCCATGGCACGTCACCTGGGGAGCAAATTACTCCAGTTGAGAATCACTGAACTGAAATTGAATTGTAAATGGGTGAGGAAGAAAAATATAAGAAATAATAAGAATAGCAAGTATCAATTCCCTTCTAAATATATCATTCCTGGTAGCAAATTCTTACAGAGAGTAGCTAAAGTATTGAATTAGTTTTACGAGTATAATTATTAATTCTGCCTTGGAATTTATCCATTCCTCTTTCTCTAATCTCAGACAAACAATGTAGTTCCTCAGTGGCTTTTAAGCCGGTGTCCATGTGTTAGCCACTTTCTGTTGCTGGAACACAATACCCAACACCCAAAACTTAAAGGAGGAGATGTTTATTTTGGCTCACAGTTTCTGTGATTGGCTGGCTCCACAGCAGAAACAGGATGGCAGAGAAACATGACAGAGGAAAAGCGGTTCGAGACATGGCAAACAGAAACAGAGAGAGAAGGGAGGAGACAGGAACAAGAATACACCCTTCCAAATCACATCTCCAGTGACTTACCTCCAACCAGGCCTGCCTCATAACAGCATGTTCAGCTCAACTTATCAGTGAAAGAATACTGTGTTACTCACACAACTGTATAGTACCATAGAAACCAAATATGAGAAGTATCCATAGACAAATAGCTTTCTTCTTCTTCCTAAAAGGCAAAAGGATGAATAATGCAAAATGCAGTATATGAATATACTGACAAGTATAGCACCTCCATGATCTAATCACCTTCCACATGCATGAGAAACTGGGCAGATGTTTCAGATCTAAACCATAACAGTCCATATTTGTATATATTTATATACATTTTAAAATTAACTTAGTATATTATATATTTTTTTCTTTCAGAAAGAAGAAGAACGCTATTTGCCTGTGGACACTACTTATATTTGTTTCGAGTGGTATTACACAGTTTTGTAAGTAACACAGTAAAAGAAAAAGATAATTCTTTTAGAGTATTTAGCTTCAACTTTTAATTAATCACAAGTTAATTACCTATATTATGGTTTTCTGACAAGCTTGGTTTCATTCATCAACCAAGATATTCTCAGATATGATGCCAAAGTAGTACTGAATAGTAAAATGATGAAAATAACAATAACACTACTATTTAAGTACATCCTGTGTCTACATGCCCATACTTTGTGTATATCATCTTTCATGTTTTTATAATAATAGCACATATTTTATATGTATTTTATAATAGCACATAGTTTATATATATTATATATATTCAATAGAAGAAGAAATGTAAGCTTAGATGAGTTCAGTAATTTGGAAGACCTGCTTCCAAATTTTGATAATTACAAATAAAACTGTTATTAACATCTCTGTTAATTTTTTTACATGGGCATAAGTTTTCAGCTCCTTTGAGGAAATACCAAGGAGTGCTATTTATTGCTGGATGGTATGGTGTTTGTTTAGTTTTGTAAGACACCATCAAACTGAAGTGTCTTCTACAGTGTCAGTTTTCTTTTGCATTCACATCAGCAGAGTTTCTGGTGCTCCACATTCTTTATTTTTTTTATTTTTTTATTTTAATTTTTTTATTTTAAAGATACTAAAATCTAACAAAACATAAAAGAACAAAGTCAATCAAAACAAAGCAGTAGAACTGGTACAGAACTTCAAAGAAAGATACTAGGAAAACAATAGGTACTGTAGTATATCTTGTTACTTTCAGAATAGTTGACCATTCCATCAGGTATAGTAAAATCAAACCAAAAACAAAACACAATAAAATCAATAAAAAGAGTATGAAATAAAGCAAAAAAAAATTAATCAGAATAAAGCAAAACAATGAGACTAATATTGGGCCTCAAAGACAAGACAGAGGAGAATCCCCTGTATTTGCTACATTGCATACTATCATCTTCCCAAGAGATGCTCAGACCACTGGCTCCAGTCCTACAAAATCAACTGAACAATACATCATTTAGTTGCCTTATGTACCATAGTTGCTATCAACTCAGCCAGTCCTCTGAACCAGTAGGTTGTCTATGGGGGGGGGCGGGTAAGTGGGAGCCCTTGATACTTATCCTGCGTGCCCATAGGCCTACTAGAGGCACATCTCTTTCTCCTCCTGGAGTCTGTACTGGTCACGCGCACTCACCAGGAAGGCAGCCTGGGTTGTTTTCTGGTTGGAGCCTCCCTGCCCAACATGGCGGGATCTGGAGAGGCACATCTCCTTCTTCTCCTGGAGTCCATGCTGGTCACGCACACTCACCAGGAAGGCAGGCTGGGTTGTTTTCTGGTTGGAGCCTCCCTGCCCAACATGGCAGGATCTAGAGAGGCACATCCTGCTCCATATTCTTGCAAACATAACTGTTGTCAATGGTGCTCTTCTCCTTTAACATTGTGCTGACTATTTTGGGTCATTTTACCTCTCCATATAAACTTCAGAATCAGCTTTCAATATTTACAAAATAACTTATTGCAATTTTGATTGGGATTGCATTGAGTGTGTAAATCAGTTTGGAACAATCTTGACAATATTGACTTTTTCTATCTTTGAACATGGAACATCTATCCACTTATTTACTTCTTTGATTTATTTTGTAAGTTTTCTAGTTGTTCTTGTATAGCTCTTGTATATGTTTTATTGGATTTATACCTAAGTATTTTGGTTTTTGGAGTCTAAATGTAGATATAGATGATTTCATTTCTCATTGCTGGCATATAGGAAAACAATTGACTTTTGTATGTTAGTCTTATATCCTGCAGCCCTGCCATAGTTGCTTATTAATCCAAGAGATTTATGTTTGATTTTGGTTGTTTATTTCACAGTCATGTCATCTGCAAATGAAGATAGCTTTATTTCTTCCTCCCCAAACAGTATGTTTCAGTCTCTTTTTCATATTGTATTAGCTTAGACTTCCAGTATGAAGTTGAAAAAGAGTGTTAAGAGGGGACGTCCCTGCCTTCTTTCTGATCTTTCTTTCAGCTTCCTAAAAGTTTTTATAGGTTTTTTAAACCAGTTTGAGGAAGTTATATCTCTAGTCATAGTTTGCTAATGGTGTTTTTTTATGAGTGACAATGAGTTCTATGAGATACTTTTCTGCATCCATCAGTGTGATCCTGTGATTTCTTTTTAGCCTGTTGACATGATGCATTGCATTAATTGTTTTTATAGCAAACCAGCTTTGCATGCCTATGACTAACCACACTTGGACATGATGTCTAATTATTTTCATACATTTTTTAATGTGATTTGAAATATTTTTTGAAGATTTTTGTGTCTATAGTTTTGTTGCAATGTCTTTGTCTAGGTTTTTTTGTTTTTTTGTTTTTTTGTTTTTTTTTTTTTTTTTTTTTTTTTGCGGCACCAGGGATTGAACTCACAACCTCACACCTGCCAGACAGGCGCTTAAGTCACTGAGCCAAACTCCTGGCCCTGGTTTTTTGAGGCAAGGTCACACTGTGTAGCTCAGGCCGGCCTTGTGTTCGTGTTGTAGCCCAAGTGGGCCTCAAACTCACAACGCTCCTCCTACCTCAGCCTCCCAAGTGCTGGGATTAAAGGCGTGCGCCACCACGCCCGGCTCTCTTTGTCTAGTTTTGATATTGGTGTGATTGTGTTTCATAGGAGTTAGGAAATATTTCTTTTTCTATTTTCTATGACATTACAGAGAATTAGTATGACTTTTTCCCTAAATATTTGGTATAAGTCATCCAAGACCTTTTGTAGATCCAGGCCTTTTGGCTTTGAGGCCTGGTATTGCGAATGTCTCTACCTTTGTTCATTTTGTTCAAAATAGCCTTGGTTTGTAGGGGCATGTTGTAGTCAGGGGTTACATGGAGAACAACTGCTACAGGACACAGTGTTTGTAATATTATTTTATAATAGTCACCCAAAAGTATACACAAGAAAGTGCAGGAGAATCTGTCCACAACACTAAGACCCAGGATAGCCGAGGGCCTGGATCCCACAGCAATGTCATGTAAGAGTCCCACTAGAGACCCAAAACACATGAC
>RJWM01019089.1:0-39765 GCA_004363535.1 Dasyprocta punctata | reverse complement strand
TGCTTTTTTCTGGGTTCCTGTTGCATGGAGTATTGTTTTCCAGCCTTTGATTTTTAGTCTGTGAATTTCCTTTTGAGTGAGATGTGTTTCTTGTACACAGCATATTGTTGGATTTTGTTTCTTAACCCACTCTGCTAGTCTGTTTCTTTTTATTGGTGAGTTGAGACCATTTACATTGATTGATATAACTGATATATACCGGCTCATCCCTGTCATGATATCTTTCTGTTGTTGGTTTTCTACATTTTCTGTTTAATTACTTGGCCTGCTTAGTGGTTTCCTTTGGTTGTTGTTCTTAAGATTGTGGCTATCTTTGTCTCTTTCCAGAGTGTCTTTCATTACTCTGTAGTGTTGGTTTGGTGGCCATAAATTTGTTCAGTTGTTCTTTGTCATGAAAGTATCTAATTTCTCCATCAATTTTTAAGGACAGTTTTGTAGGGTACGTCAATCTGGGTTGAAAGTTGTTTTCTTTCAGGGTTTGAAATACTTCACTCCAAGCTCTTCTTAACTTAAAGGTTTGTGTTGAGAAGTCTGCCATGATTCTGATAGGCTTTCCTTCGTAGGTGATCTGTTTCTTTTCTCTGACAGCTTTTAGTATTTTGTTCTTGTGCTGTATTTCTGATACCCTTATTATTGTACGCATGGGCGAAGATTTATTTTGGTTATGGTTAATTGGGGTTCTGTATGCCTCAGTTACCAGTATTTCAGATTCCCTTTCCATGTTTCGAAAATTTTCTGGTATTATTTCTGTGAATAGTCTTCGCAGGTCATTAGTATTGACCCCTGCTTTTTCATTTATGCCCATTAATCTTATGTTATTTCTCTTGGCATCGTCTTGCAGCTGTTGAATTGTTGTTTCTTGGTTCCTTACTATTTTTAGGAGATCTTTTCTTTCATGGCCATGGTCTCCCATGCTGTCTTCAAGATCTGAGATTCTGTCTTCAGCTTCTTTTAAGTGGTTTTTCAAACTTTCTATGGAGTTTTTCATTTCCTGCATTTCCCTTTGCATGTGTTTCATGCATTCTGTTTGTGTCTTATATTGTTCATTCAAAGTTTCAATCATTTTCTTAATTTCTTCTATTTTTTATCTTGCTCTTCTTTAGATACTCACATTTCTTTAATAATGATTCTCATTTCATTTTTTAGCTGAGAGAATATTTCTGATTTGAATTTCTCTATAGCTTCATCAAGCTGTTTCTTTATTGCATTTTCTATCATTTCAGAAAGTCCTTTTGTGTGACTCCCACTGTCTTCCATTTCAATGTCTCTTGGGTTTGTTCTTTGTGGGCTGGGGGACAGAGACTGCCTCTTGGTCTTTCGTTTTGTCATTTTCTTCTAGAACCTATGTGGCCCTGTGTCCTGCAAGGCTGACCGTGTGTTCCCCTGAGGGTCGCACTGATTCTTGGATCTCGCTGAATCACGAGACCCAGTCGAGCTGGGTTCTGCATGCAGCAAGGGAGATTGGCCTCCCAGGGCATGTGGGTGGTGCCTCTGCCTTAACTGGGTGGGCAGACAAATCCTCCAGGTCCCGGGGAGTTAGGCAGAGTAGCCCAGAGTGATGCCGCCCAGAGTCCGGGTCTGTCTGCAAATTCAGGATGACAACAGCTTTGCCAGGGCAAGCCTGGGCAAGTCGCAGGCCTACAGTGCCAGGAGAAATGCGGTCTGGTGGGGGTCAGCAAGTTCTGGGATGGCGCACACACAAGTGGCTCCACTGAGGTATGGAGCTTGTGTGTGCTCTGCACTCTGGTGTGGGGAGTGCAAGCTCTCTAAGTCCCTGCAGCTATGTTGGTCAGTTCCTGGTGAGCAGCTCTGGGGTCCCAAGCTGATCTTGACTGGGCTGTGTACCTCTGTGTCCTGGGAGGCTGGCCGGGCATTCTCCTGAGGGTCACACCAATTCTTGGATCATGGTGAATTGCGGGCTACTACTAGATTTATATAATAGTAAATAAGAATTCAATGAGGTTTTCCTGAGAAAAATACAGTAATTAAAAAACAATGAAAAAGCCAGTGTGGTGGCACACACCTCTAATCCCAGCACTCGGAAGGCTGAGGCAGGAGGATTGTTGTGAGTTCAAGACCAGACTGTGCTACAAAGTGAGTTCAATGCCAACCTGAACTGCATAGTGAGACCCTGTCTCAAAAAATAGGGCTGGGGATTTAGCTCATTGGCCTAAGCACCTGACTGGCAGACACAAGGTCATGAGTTCGATTCCCAGTACCACACACACACACAAAAGTAATGAAAATAGAATTTCACAATATTTTAATTGGAGATAAAATATTCCTGGGCACAGAAGAAATTTTAAAATACTTTTACATTTTCAGTGAATGATATAATACAAAATAAATCTGATCATTTTCAAGGAAAATATATATTGCCAAAACTGCCTCCAAAAGTTTTTTTTTTTTTTTTTTTGCACCTTGAGCCCATAATATTAAGTGAAGTAACTCAGACAGATAAGCAAGTCAGATGACAAGTAAAAGACAGAATAAATCAATGCAATCTAGCATGGAAAGTATATCTAAAAGTGTACCTTGACTTAGTACAATTGTCTTATATTTTTTATATGTTGTTTGGTCTAACATGCAAATAGATAAAAATATTGAAGGTGATATACTTCCATCTTAGATTAGGATTCTGAATATAATATTGTACAAAACAATTATACACAGAAATTGCAGGCAACCTTTCAAAACTGTCAAGACATCAAATCATGAAACAGTTCTGTCCTCCATAGAGAATGATATTCTAAAACTAGGCACATTTTAATATTCAAAAACATTTTTAGCTGAAAAGTGAATGATAGTCAATAATGACTAATTAATGACTAATGGAAGGAAGCTATGATGCCCATTCACACAGAATTAATCATCAGGCATATTTGGTTATAATAGTCCCTGGGAATTTTCTCATTCTAAAATATATACGCATGGATTGGCCATTTATAGTTATGGGTACTTCTGCAATACAATCCCAAGTACTTTTTTCAGTCAAAAAATGTTTAATGTCATGATAATGAAATAATTGCAACATTGGCTAAGGTTTCTAATTCTTCCTTGTCTCATTTTATATTGAAAGGGTGTATTATAAATTTATGCCAGTTAATTTGTGATTAATACAATACTTAAATCAGTAAATGTTGAAATACATTTGTATTTCAGAAATGTTGAATGATAAGTACATTATTTTAGTTTCCAACCACCATTCTACTAATGCATCTTGCAAATTAGACTTCAAAAGAGGAAGTTATATTAATAAGTAAAGACTCTACTGTATAAAAAGGATTTAAAATTTTCTAATGTAGTTTTCTGCTATGGCAGTTCTGTCAGATGATTATGTTTTGTTGTTTTAACTCTTCTAGCAACACAAAACTCACTCCCTAACCGTGATCATTATTTCTTCATCATTGTTTATTTGTCTGTTAAACTTTAATTTTACAAAGATTTCAGTTATTTTAAGGTGCCAATTTTCATTTGTTCATTCGTTCATTCACTTTGGAAACACGTGATTTTTATATTCTAAATTAACTGTGTATCCTCTCTATATGTACTAGATTTTTAAACAATTCCAAAAAAATTTTCAGGCACTTCTAAACTTGCTGAATTAGTAATTAGTATTCAAGTAGAACATTGCTTATTATTTTATAAACAAAGTTAATGATAGCAATTTAAGTAACAATCAAGTTAACATTTATATTTCTGCTACATCACATGTTGAAAAGAAATTATTATCAGGCTTTAAATATCTATGATTAGGCCATATGTTATTAGATTTTGTATTTATTTAAATTTCTTTTCTGACCAGCATTTAGTATGACTGGCATCAAGGCAGGATTCCAGATTTATGTGAGTTCTAATATCTAACAGCTATGAGCTTTAAGTAAATCATATACTATCATTTCTCATTTTAATCTATTAAGTCAGAAGAATATTGTTCTTTTACCTCACAGCCTTGTTATAAATGACAGTTTTCATATATTTTGAAATGTAATACCTATAAAACTTGAGAATTTTTACTTTTATTCATTATAAACTATGAAAATTTAATGTTAATTGCTACTACAAGATCTCTGGTATTAGTTTTGAAGGTAGTTATCTTATAGACATTCTTATGCCTGAGAATTTGATTCTTCTTGAAGAATTTCTTCAGTTCTGGTTTGTTGCATGAATATTTCTTTTTTATCCTTTAATTTGACCTTGCTTTATATCACACTTTTGATATGCCTTGTTTTTAAGGCGATAGGGATTCCAAGGCAGAATTCCCAAGATCAATGGTCTGAAAACTGTTAGGTCACCAATCACCAAGAGGTCACTATAAGCTGACGCTAGTGCTGTAGAAATCTCACTTAATCTATGTCTCAATAACGATCACAAGGGATCGCAAGATAGATTTTTAAAACTATATGGGCATATCTGAAGATGGTCTTTCAATATCATTTTTGTCCTTTTTATTTTTCTGGTCAAGTAAGTAATAAGATAAATTCAATTTGGTAGTCTAATGAAATCCCAGAATCATAAAAATCTGTTTTCCAATTCTACAAACATTTGGATGAATACCTCTCAAATATTAACTTCTAACAAGAGGAAATTAGAACTTTGATTTCAGGTTTAATGGTTTTTTTGCTTTAGGTCTAGAAGACACCCTCACTCATGTGGATATTTTCCATCTGGATTATGACATATTTCAGGAGGAAGCAGAAGGACTTGAATAGTCTATTACTAACTGCATTACTTTGGACTGTGTTTTGACGTTGTTTGATTGTTTGTTTGTTTGTTTTTAAACTCATTAGATCTAGAGCAGTTTTTTGCTTTCTATTTTCTTTACTGTTGATTTCAATTAATCTGTTGGTCATCAATGTTCATTCAAGAAGTTTCACAGAGCATATCAGTTTCTACTCCAGTTTTAGTATTCTACATCTCACAAAACCAGAGAAAACCTAAATGTTACTCTATTGAAATTCTAGATTTCATGCTTGCTAGGTGAGCAGAAATAGGAATGGAGAAAGAGTGAAGAGAGATAGAATTCTATGGGCCTGGTAAATTTAGCAAATATTCCTGTGGAAATAATAATGCATAGTGGTACAAATCTCATGTGGAAAAAAATGCATTTTTGAGATGTCAATTATACTTTAGTGCCTTGGCAGTTTCATTATTCTAGGGTAGAGAAATTCATTTGATGTTCACAGATCTATAGGTTTAAAACATTAGAAAAATGCCTATGTATTCAAGGAAACATTGATTTATAGAAAGTATAAAAGCTTATCTAGTGTGTCACAGAATCTTATTGAACAAGAATATAGATTTTAATTTCAAAATATAAGTTCAACATGCAAATGAAAATAGAGTGGCTTGTTTTTCTTTGGACAGATATTTAAAATATTGACACATATCTTTTATACTTTTAACACTTCTTCAAAAGTATCAGTAGTATATTTGCATATTACTGGTAGATCATAGACTTTTTACTCGTGGGAAATGTGTTCAAAAAGAATGCATTTTATTAGCAGTTTTAAAATATAGAAACAAAATTGTTAAGTGCTCTAAGAACACATTCTACAATGATCTCAAAGATTTAAGAAAGAAGTAGAAAGAAAGAATTACTTCAAAAATGTATTGTTACTGATTTCAATAATTCTAACCTCTAAAAAGAAATGAGTAATAACAAACGAAATACTCATCTAATGAACTAGAAAAACACAAAAGTTTGTCTTTTTATAAACAGTTTGAGCATTTTGAATTAATGAAGATCAGTAGAAAAAAGTAGTAAATGGTGTGAAAAATTGGTCAACCACAATATTCTCTTTACTTTTTTGATTACTTCTTTTTTTATTGGAGAAAGTAATCACATGTAGAAATACTCAAAGATATAAATAAGGCATAAAAGAAATATGCACAAAAGAACTGTAGACATTAATATGAGGACATGAAAGATAAACCTCTAGGTCAAAATAGAGAAATTTAAAACAAGAATAAAAATAGTTTGAAAAATACCACTAGGTAACGGTCTTTTGAACATAACATCCATAGATTCTGCTGCTGCTCTTGTTTCCAGCCCCTGCATCACTGAATGAGAAATGAAGTGTCGTTAGAAAGAAGTCTAGAGCTGCAGTGAAAGATGTCTTAGGATGTGAGATCTGGAAATTTCCATAAATGAATGGAAAAATAGAAATTAAAGTTATTGTGGAGGAATCTAAAACATAATAGAGTACATTTATTAAGGAAAATGAGGACATAAATGTTTGATAAGAAATATTTCACCAATAAAGAATAGAGCACTGTTCTCCTGGATGCTGAGATGCCAGGTGTGCACGTTAGAAGCAGTGTTCAGAAGTGCAGCCCACTGTCTGTGCCTTCCTACCTCCTGAAGACATAAATAAAGCAATGGATCCTGTGGGCAGCTACCTTAGTACAGTGAGTTTATACTGACCTCCACACCTGTTAAACCTTTCTGTCTTACTGCAGCAAATTATTTCCTGGACTATGGTGCCACTGAAGTGTACTTTGTCAGTTATTTTTAAACACAATTAATTAATATAAAATGCACACATATGCTTCAAAAATCAATTCTGGATTTAGATTATCCTTTGGATTAACATCTGGTAAACTTCTCAAAGTCAGCTTCTTGACCTAGCATGTTGTGATAAGCATGTTATGCAGGGTTATTTTATCCTGCTAGATGTTTAAATAATTTTTTGATTGATAGCATGGTTTAACTTTCTACAGGCAGGATCAAAGCATAAGATGAAACTACCCCAAGTATCTGTGTACCCAAGAACATTTAACTACACTTATTATGGCCTGGAACTTGTGGATAATATATCTCTGCCCTTATAGATATGGCAGAATCAATAGAAACACTGGTCAAATGTCAGACATAAAGAATCAGTAAATAATCTTATAATCGATGCCCACACAAAGTCACCTGAAAGAGTAAGGCATTAGGTTTACTGCAGGCTACAAAGAAAGAGGAAATTGTCATTGAGAAGGTGATGCATGAAGTGAACTTGTAGATGAGAAGCAGTCCACATAATCAAAGGCTGTAACAAACGCATGAGAAAACAAACAGAAACAGGAGAATTCAAATAACTAAAGAAAATTGGAGAGACTTTGTACTGAGTGGTAGGGAAGAATAAAGATGTGAGACTGGAAATTTAGAGAAAAGATAGCCTACACAAGAGTGTGAACATTTGTGAAGGATAAAGAGTTGAATATATATATTCTTATATATGACACTTTTTTTTGCTTCATCCATTGATGGATACATGGGCTCCATTCATAATCAACCAAAGATATATAAACATATACATACATATATATATATATATATATATATATTTACATTTTGCTATATTAATTTTTTAAAGTAAGGCATTGATTTCTCAAGAGTTGTTAAATGTCATTATGGGTATGGTCCTGTGGCCCTGCCAAGTCTCATGTAATCGTGACATGGATGTGGCTGAGTCTGGTGTTCGTGATTGGTTTGTTGTCTAGTGCTGGGATTGGTGATGTGAGTACTGCACCCACCCAGGGGTGGAGCCAACATACAGTGTAAGGGTGAGAGGAAGGTGTGTTCTTTCTCTCTTGCCAGTTCAGATTGCTGTTGCCTCAGTCATGAATGGTGGCCCTGTCATGCCACACTGCCTTGGAGCCAACTGAGTATGGACTGAAATCTCCAAGAACTATAAGAAATAAATCTTTCCTTCCCTAATTTTGGGCATCAGGTATTTTATCCCAACAGCGAGTGAAAAGTAACTAAGACAAATATATACTGTAAACAATAAATCATGCAATTTTTTTTGAGACAGGTTATTGTTATGAAGTTCAGACTGTCCAACTCACTTTGTAGTCCAGGCTGGCCTCAAACTCACAGCAATCCTCCTGCCTCAGCCTCCTGATTACTGGGATTGTAGACATGCACCACCATACCTGATTGAATCATACTATTGATTCTACTCAGAAAGATTTATTTTTTATTTTAGCTTTTATGTTAATCAATAGCCATAGTTTTAATAGCAGTACTATATTAATTTTATAGATGTGTTATAATTTGATTTTTAAATTCTATATCAATTTAGATTTAGTTTTTTTTTATAATTCTTTGCTATTACTACTGAAATAGTACAATGAATATAGGACATAGGTATTAATTTTGTGCAAATAAGTTGTAACACTTCCTTTCGATATAATACTTCCTCTATGAGTATAACCTTTGTTCAGCATTAGAGAACTTTAAAAATTTTTGACTGAATTTGAACATTTTAAATTTTGATAAATATTAATTTCAATTCTTGTCACAAAGAATTTCTAGTATAAGGTCTCCTTGAACACAGTGAAATTAATCTTATCCCTTTTTCTCTGTTATTTTCCTTGCTATTGTCAGTGTGTTACAAAAAGTTATAGAAACAAACTGGCAGGGTTTTTTTAATAGCATGTTCTAAGGATTGGTAGGGGTCACTATCTTTAAATGAGTTTAGTTGTTCATATTTTTACACCCATGTATTACTTGTTTGTGTGTGTGTGTGTTTATATAAGTAGCAAGTACAATTAACTTAAAATAAACCCTGAATTTTAGAAAATAATGTAAAGTAGAAAGATGCAATAAAAACATGATTTTCCCATTGCTCAGAAAATAATTGGTCATATTTACTGTATTATTTGACTATTTTAAATTCTTCTAAAAAAGATCACTTTTTAGACCATTATTCACATGCATTGATTATTAGTAAGCTCATACAAATTGATTATAATGCCTGAAAAGTCCTTTGTGCTCTACCTACTTATCTTTCCCTCCTACAAATCCCAGCAACTATTGATCTTTTCACTATGTCCACAGTTTTGTCTTTTCCCGAATGTCATATACTTGGAACCATAAAGTTTGTAGCCTGTTAAAATTTTTTTCACTTACTATCAAGATTCTTCTTTGTTTTTTCATACCTTGACACCTCATTTCATTTTACCAGAGTACTCCATCCTCTGGGTGCATCACAATTTATTCACCTACTACATGACAATGTTTGTTTCTTCCCTCTTAAATAGAGGACCTACGTGGGTAAACAGGAGAACTAGCAAACTCTGCTCCAGCTGTAGGACCTTGGCAAACCTGGCAAGAGTCTTGGTGAGCCCTTCTTGCATAAAGAGAACACCGGGTCGGTTGAGGTAAGTGCCAATAAGGCCTCCTCCAACTCAGAGGAAATCAAAAGGGCTTAGGAGTCACCCAATAACACAGTAGGATCCAAGCTGAGGGAAACATTATAGCCAGGTAGATCTGGCAGCCTAGAACAACCTGAATCAGCTATAGTAACCATAGGAACTAAGGGTTGACTGACATCAATACCCCTAGGCTAGTCAGGCTACGAAGAATATAGGATTCACCCAACAGGCCCTGCAGGAGGAATTCAGGTGACTAGCCTTCCCCTTCATTGTGGGACCCAGCAATTGGACAAATATCAACCACACAATAGGATGCTAAGACATGCACTATAGACCGTTGAGACTAGTGGGACTGAAAAACCATATATTAACCCAAGAGGTGAAAATGACAAAACAGAAAAACAAAATATAATGTCAAACATCTAGTCCATCAGGAAAAAGTACAGGAGACTTTGACATAGAGGACATTAAAAGTCATACACCTGAAATTTCTGAAAAGATAGCAAGTGAAATAAAAAATTTTAAAAAATCCATGAAGCTATAGAGGAAATCAGATTAGAATTAATCTCTCACATAAAGAAAGAAATGACAACCTTAATAAAGGAGGTGCTCAGCATAGCTAGAGAAGACATGGAAAAAAAGTACAGGAGAGTGGGAAAATGATTGAAACTTTGAATGAACAATATAGAAAAGAAGAAACAAATTCAAAGAGATATCCAAGAAATAAAAAATTCTATTGAAAGCTGGTGAAACCATTTGAATGAAGTTGAGGATAGAATTTCAGATCTTGAGGACAGGATCATAGTTAGTGATCATGAAAGGAAAGAACTTTTAAAAATCACAAAGCAGCATGAAATGACAATTCAACAGCTTCAAGACGATGCAAAGAGAAACAAGACTAATAGGCATCAATGAAGATGAAGCGGTCAATGCAAAGGACATAGGAAAACTGTTCACAGAAGTAATAGCAGAAAATTTCCCAAAGATGGGAATAGAATCTGATATGCAGATAAGTGAGGCATATAGAATGCCAAACAGCCATAACCAATATGAATCTACACCTAGACATATAATAATTAAGATTCTAGGAATTCAGCATAAATACAGGATACTAAAAGCTGTTAGAGAAAAGATACAACTCACTTAACAAGGAAAGCCTAGTAGAATCACAGCAGACTTCTCAGCACAAACCCTCAAGTCAAGATGAGCATGGAGTGAGGTGTTTCAAACCCTGAAAAAAAACAAGTTTCGACCCAGATCAATGTACCCTGCTGAACTTTCTTTGAAATTTAATGGAAAAATAAGATTTTTCCATGACAAAGAACAACTGAAGAAATTTGTGTCCACCAAACCAACCCTAGAAAGAGTGCTGAAAGACATACTAGAGAGTAGAAATGACTACAATTTCCAGAACAATAGCAGAAAGAAACCACTGCATAAGGCAAGCAGATAAACAAGTGGGAAAAGCAGGAAACCAACAATATGAAAATAACGTGACAAAGTTGAGCCATTACATATCAGTTATATTCATCAATGTAAATGGCCTCAATTCACCTATTAAAAGAAATAGGTTGACAGAATGGATCAAAAAACAAGATCCAACAATATGCTGAATAGAAGAAACACATATGACTCAAAAAAAAAAAACCTCATAGACTAAAAGTCAAATGACAGAAAATAATATTCCATGTGACAGAAACCCAGAAAATAGCAGGGGTAGCGATTCTGTTTTCAGACAGTGTAAACTTCAAACCAAAAATGATGAAAAGAGATAAAGAAGGTCACTACATACTTCTTAGGGAAAAATGTAAGAGAAAGAGCTAGCAATCATAAATATATATGCAACAAATACAGGAGCACCCAACTATATAAGACAAATGCTAATAGACATGAAAAACCAAATGCACAATAACACAGTTGTAACAGGGGACCTTAATATCCCATTATTATAAAGAGATAGATCAACTAGACAAGTTGGCAAAGAAATAAGAGAACTGAATCAAACCTGTAAACAAATGGACTTAGTAGATGGTGGCAGAGTGTTCCACCCAACAACATCAGAGTACACATTTTTATCAGCTGCACGTTGGACGATCTCTAAAATAGACCATATATTAGCCCATAGAACATGCTTAAGTAAATGCAAAGGGATTGAAATTATCCCATGCATACTATCTGATCATAGTGCACTGAAATTGGAATTCAGTGGCAAAGAAACTGCAAAACCTACATAAACACATGGAAATTAAGTAACAATCTCTTGAACAACCAATGAGTTACAGATGAAATTAAAGAAGAAATTAAACAATACCTAAAATTCAGTGAAAATGCAGACACAACATACTGAAACTTGTGAGATGCAATGAAAGCTGTCCTAAGAGGGAAATATATAGCAATAAATTGTCACATCAACTAAACAATGAACTGCCACATCAGAAAAACAGAAGGATCACAAGTAAACAACCTAATGCTACACCTCAAGCTTCTAGAAAAAGAAGAGCAAGTCAAACCCAAAGCTCATAGAAGAGAGGAAATTATAAAGATCAGAGCAGAAATTAACACAATTGAGACTAAGAAAACAATACCAAGAATTAAGAAATCAAACAGTTGGTTTCTTGAGAAAATAAGCAAAATTGATAAACCTCTAACCAACCTTATCAACAGAAAGAAAGAAAAAACTCAAAGTCATGCCACAAGGAATGAAAAAGGTGAAATTACTGCAGATCCTCTGGAAATTCAGAAGAGCATGAATACCCACTTCAAAAATCTACTCACATAGGATGGAAAAAACGAAGGAAATGGACAAATTCCTAGAAACATACAAATTGCCAAAATTGAATCAAGAAGATACAACAATTTTGAATAACCCAATACCAGCTACTAAAATGGAAAACATGATGAAAAACTTACAAACAAAGAAAAGTCTAGGTCCTGATGAATTCACAGCTGAATTTTACAAGGAATTTAGAGAATATTTAATGCCAATACTCCTCAAACTCATCAATGAAATTGAAAGGGAAACAATCCCTCTAACTCATTCCTGGAGGCAAGTATTACTCTGATACCAAAACCAGAGAAAAACCCAACCAAAAAGGAGAACTATAGGCTAATTTCCCTAATGAACATCAATGCAAAGATTCTTAATAAAATACTGGCAAATAGAATGCAGCAAATCATCAAGAAGATTATACATATGACCAAATGGAATTTATTCCAGGAATGAAGGGATGGTTTAAATATGCAAATCAATGAATGTAATACATGACATCAACAGAGCCAAAGACAAAAATCACATGATCAATGCAATAGACACATAAAAAGCCTTTGACAAAATCCAACACTTGTTCATGATAAAAGCCTTACAGAAACTTGAAATAGATGGTATCTACCTCAATCTGATAAAAACTCATCTATGATAAACCAACAGGCACCATTATACTAAATGGAAAAAAAAAACTGAAAACTTTCACTCTAAAATCAGGAACACAAGGATGTCCACTATCATCACTCCTATTCAATATAGTTCTGGAAATATTAGGCAGACCAATCAGGAGGCTGACACAGGACGGTCACAAGTCTGAGGTGAGCCTGGGATATATGGTGATTTCAAGACCAGCCTGAACTGCATTACAAGACCCTGTCTCAAAAAACAAAAAACAAAAAAGCCCAAAACAGAAACAAACCATAAAAAAAAACAGTGCATAGAAAATAGGCCTGACAATAAACAATGCATGCTCATAACAAAGAACAGCTTTATGCAAGTAAAAGAAAAGTGAAAACATAATCCCCCCCAGTTCCCTTGTTCATCTAGCTTTCTCCTCTGAACATGTGTTCTTATAAATCACTGCTTTATTCCTTCCCTGAAAAACTCTGCTTAAAAATAGATTTATTGAAACCAGTTAAAACATGATTCTTCATTAACTTTAGAACAGATGGATTAAACAACTAAATCAACAACTGTCCATGTAACTCAGCACTTACATGCTGCCCCAGGTATTTGCAAATCCTTTGTGTAAACAACAATGAAATACACATCTTTAGGTCAGATTTCCTTTGAGGAGCATACAACCTATGTGATCCAGGGAACTTATCATTTTACTGCATCTGTTTTTAGTTTTTTCTGTAATTCCCCACCCCTGCACCACCATGCTAGGCAAAATAACAGCAAACATGGCCGTGGAGTATAAAAACTGCATTTCTTTTATGCATCCTCTGCTCTATCATATAATTACAGTACCTTAACAACTATTTCAATGGGACCAACCACAGTGTAAAACGTTAAATAAGAAAAACTTAAATCATGCCAGGTGTGGTGGTGCACACCTGTGATCCCAGCACTTGGGAGGCTAAGGCAGGAAGATTGTTGTGAATTTGAGACCAGCCTGGGTTACAAAATGAGCTCAAGGCCAGCCTAAACTGCATGATGAGACCCTGTCACAAAAAGACAAAAAAAAAAAGTCAGCCAAAGATAATTATTTGCAAGCATCTTCGATTGTAATTTTTCAGTTTTGAAAATAAGTTTTTCTTGGTGTAAAAATTAAAAACAAAAGTTTAAATATGGGACCTGGGGGTACAGCTCAGCAGCACAGCACCTGCCTGGCAAGTACAAGGTCCTGAGTTCAATTCCAAGCACAAAAAAAAAAAAAAAAGTTTAAATATGGAGATGCAAATAATATCAAAATAAAGGTAAATTTCAATTGGATTCAATTTCTCACAGTTCCCCTCAAAATGAAAATATCTGTATGAATACAGTTTTTGCCTACCTGTGTTTTCTTTTTTTATATCAGCAGTAAAATTTTTTTTAAAAAATGGATAGCAACTTAAAGCGAACTAAACTGACAAATTGGGGGAACTCAAGAGTCACTTTGCCAAAATTAAAGGTACCAAACAATGATCATGACCGTAAACAAATGAATGATGTCAACAGGACTTTTTGTATGACTTTCTCCAGGCCATTAGAAAAGTAATGAGGATTAGCAATGCAGTAATAAAAATACAAAACAAAAGCCGCTGCTGATTTGTTTAGCAAGGAAGCTGGAGCCTGTAATACAGTCAGTTCCAGGTTAAAATGACAGGAAATTTTAAATAGAAAGTAACAAAGACTAAAAATAAGATTAAGACCTAAACATACCTGTCATTTCCTAATAACAACACAGTTTTTGATTTTTATTCTGTGCTTTTTACTATAACATTTGCAAATTTAAGAAGAAAAAGCCTTTAGCTCTTGATTTTTTTAAGTGAACACATGTAAGATAACTTCAAAATTTTACATTTTGCCAAGTCTCTCAGATTAATTTACATTATTAAGTTAAGTTGTCAAATTTTTCCAACTATAAGGTTAAAAAAGTGCCCTGGTTGGAGTGCCCCATTCCTATAATAATCCCAGCACTCCAGGTGGCTGATAAAAGAAGATAGAAAATTAGCACCTTAACAAGACCCTGTCTTGAAATAAAAAAGTGCTAGAAATGCAGCTCAGTACAAAACCCCTGAGATCAAATTTCAGTATTGGGGGGAAAAAAAAGCAACAGTAAAATACACCTGAAAATGAGAAATATTAATGTGTGCAAGTATAGCTGGCCATGGTGGTGTATGCCTATGATCCCAGCACTTGGGAGGCTAAGGCAGTAGAATCACCAGAGTTTTAGGCCACAATGGACTACATAGTGAGTTCTAGGCCAGTCTGTACTACATAGCGAGACCCTGTTTCATAAAATACAAAGCAAAAAGCAAAAACAAAAACAAAAACATAATAGCAGTCTTTTTTTGTTTTGTTTTGTGGTTTGTTTGATTTTTCATTTTTTTGAGGCAAGGTCTTGCTATGGAGCTCAGGCTATCCTTACACTCACTACATAGCCAGGTTTGCCTTGAATTCCCAGTGATTCCTGCCTCAGCCTCCTGACTCTGGGATTACAAGTGTGCCTGGCATTATTTTTTATGTTTAATTCCTGTCTGTTTTTTTTTTATCTGAAAGTTCTACAACTCAGTATTTATTGAAAACAAATTATGTGGGCATCACACATCATACAAGGTACAAAAAATTCCATGTCCCTGTCCTCAAGATCAAGAGTCTTGGAGTCTGGTTGACAAAGAGCCTTTGTAAACAAAGCAACAAGGTAAAGTGATATAGGGGCTACAGTAGTAGTCTGGATAATTGATACAGGGACATACAAACCTAGCTATTTGGGAATAAGAGTGAATCAGGAAAAGTTTTAGAGAGGAATTGATTTTATTTTCTTGAGACAGGGTCTCACTGTGTAGTCCAGGCTGGGTTTGAACTCACCATATAGGCCAGGCTGGCTTCGAATTTATGGCGATCCACCTGCCTCAGTCTTGCAAATGCTGGGATTACAGGCATGCACCACCACACCCAGCAGGAAGTGATCTCATCTCTTCTCTTCTCTTCTCTTCTCTTCTCTTCTCTTCTCTTCTCTTCTCTTCTCTTCTCTTCCCTTCCCTTCCCTTCCCTTTTCTTTTTTTCTTTCTTTCTTTCTTTCTTTCTTTCTTTCTTTCTTTCTTTTTTGTCTTTTTGAGACACGGTCTCACTATGCAGTTCAGGTTGGCCTTAAGCTCACTTTGTATGTAGCCCAGGCTGGTCTCGAACTTGCAATGATCCTCCTGGCTCAGCCTCCCAAGTGCTAGGCTTACTGGAGTGCACCAGCAAGTCCAGCTTGGAAGTGATTTCTTGAAGAAGTGAGTCATCTAAATTACTTTTTCATTTCTAACATCCCTCAACAAAACCGGACAACAGCCAGCCTCAAAGTTGATATATTTAGACTCCCTGACTCAATTTTTACTTCTACTCCCCTTCAGAAACCCATCCCCAAACCTGCACAGTAAGTAATGTGAACACAGGAGATGCCCCATCTCTGATGCTGTTTACTCCAACATTCAACCCTGCGACTCCTCCATTTCATCTTTCCATGTATTCACTGCGTTCACTTCATCAAGTTCCCCAGGCTTTTGTATTTCCATTTTACCTTAGTTCACTATTTTTGTGTATTTTTACATATTTCTACTGTTACACTATGGAACATTATAACATACAAAAATCAACTTGCTTTCCCTAGTAGATAGTAACTTCCTTTGGAACAAGATAACAGATTCTTTTACTCAGTCCTTTATCCTTCACGTCCAATACAGATCCTGAGCCATAGGTACTCAATTTATATCTGGTGAATGAATGAATGAATGAAGTGTTCTAGAAATTGTCACCGGGATACATGACTTCCCTAAGGCAAAAACTGTATCTCACCTGTATATTCCTACAATCCATATATTACAGAGCCTCATACATGTGTTGTAGTCTCAGAGTGTACATATTTGTTGAATTATAAAAGGTTGTGTTGTATTAGGGCACTCATAAAGAAATAAAAACATGATCCTTGCTCTTAATTTTTATTATTTACAATAATTTAAGTTAATCAAATGGTTACTAAGTACACAAAAAAGTTAAGAGCAGAGGCAAAATTGTTTAATAAAGAATACTAAATGGAAGTCAGAAGATTAGGAGGAGGGCATGGAGCTCAGTATTTGAGTACTTGCCTTATACTAAGAAGGCCCTGGGTTCCATTCCCAGCACATATGCACACAAGTGCATACATGTGTACATGTACACACTCATCAGTAGTCTTGCACTTTGGCCTCTACCACTAACCATGTGAATCTGCAAACCTAGAAGGCTTAGTTTTCTCATTTATTAAAATGAGGTTTGAGCCAGGCATGGTAGTGCATACCTGTAATCCCAGCACTTGGGAGGCTGAGGCAGAAAGACCATTGTGAATTTGAGAGTGGCCTGGGTTATGTAGTGAGTTCAAGACCAGCTTGAACTGTATTTGAACTACATGGTGAGCCCCTGTCTCAAAATAATTTAAAAAAAGAGGTTTTACCACAATTAGATTGATCATTAACTCTAACTTGTTATCCCTAAACAAAACAAACAGCATATTGCTAAAGTAACATACTATGAACATAAAAATTGTACATACCTTTTCTGAGTTGTTTAGGTAAAGAAAAAGTTCCATTCTTTCATCTTTTTAAAGGTCATCATCTAGAGGGATCTACTTTCAATAGTTATATGTCTTAAGGTGTTCTTCATGCATATGCTAATGTAGTGGTAGAATTGTGATTTTACCAACTAGATAGTCCTATAAATTCTAATAGAAACTTTTCTTGGTTTGTTTTTTTCAGACAGGGTCTCACTATGTAGTTCAGGCTGGCCTTGTGACAGTATGTGAGCCAGGCCAGCCATGAACTTGAAGCGATTGTCTTGTTTCAGTGTCTGAGTGCTGAGATTACAAATAGGCTTCTAACAAAAACTTTCTAAAGAGAAAGAAAAATTGTAAATACTTTATCAATTAAGGAGGGCACGAGTAGAAAAAAATAAACATTTAAAGTTTCATGTGTCATTCTGTGTGATATAATGTGAGTGAAAGATATAGAAAAGAAACTTCAGCTAGGAAGTTCCTCTATAGAAAGAAATGTAGGAGAAATGGAAATGGTGGGGAAAAGGACAGTCATACCAATGTCACAACCACAAAAAGATGAAGTAAGGGGCAAAAGATTCACAGGACTGTAAATATTATAGTGGTACATACAAGGTTTGACATACTCTATGAGTTTAAGGATAAGAGTCTGGGTAGAAAAGGAAGTTGTTTTCCTACACTACATCCAGCCCAGGGAACCAGGCAGATTACTAACTTGAGGCCCCTGATTCTCCTAATGAATCTACACCTCTGTCAAACAAGGGTGTCCACATACAAAGCCAAGGGTGAACTATATTTCCAACTAGTTGCCTCTAGTGATGGGAAAAACATATCACAGGATGACAGTCATCCTAAAATTTTTTAAATACATAAAGAATTTTTTTAAAAAGTAGGTCACTGGGACACTAGGAAACTAGGTCCTCAAGAATGGGAGAAATGTCACCTAACAGTAGGGCTAATTTCCCTTTCATCTAGCTATCAGATCAGAGTACTGAAATTTTAGTAAGGAATGTCCTGTATAAAGAACCAAGTTGTGCCAGGGATGGTGGCACATGACTGTAATTCCAGCACTTGGGAGACTGAGGCAGGAGGTTTGCTGTGAGTTTGAGATCAGCCTGGGCTATATAGTGAGTTCAAGGCCAACCTGAGCCACATGGTGAGACCCTTTATTTAAAAAAAAAGGTCAGGTTTTAGCTTTTGTAACCCACATATGTAACATAAGTTTCACCTCAATATACCTGCTGTTTTACCCCTATAGTGTAACAGTATAGTTCTCTAGGCTGTAAATAATGCTCATATGTAAGGTGATGGTAATCTGGATAAGGATCCTGTTTTGCATATCTATGTGTCTAACACATTACTGAAAAACAGTCTGCTTTTAAAAGAACAAAAATATATTTCTATAGCATATAAATTGCAAGTTCAATATATTCAACTATAAATTATGTAGTGACAATTACAACAAAAATTAATACTGGTATATACATTATCTGACTTTTTATGACTTACAGTGTGATGAATAAAAACTAAATCTACAATTTAGAATTTATTTGGAGAAAGAGGAAATGATAAATTATTTTTTACTTAACCTATAATTTTGACACAGTGTAAGGTTTGTTGAGAAACTGAAAATTTAGGCATGGTGGTGCACACCTATAAGCCCAGCATTCACAAGGCTGAGGTACGATTGCTTCAAGTTTGAGGCCAGCCTGGGCTACATAGCGGATTCAAGGCCACCCAGCACTGCACAATGAGACTCTGTCTCAAAAAAGTCAGCCAACCAACCAACCAATTAATCAACCAATCAATCAAAATAGTTAATTGTAGGAATCAACTTGTAATATCTTGATAAAAGAAGAAATGATTAGTAAAGTATGAATGAAATGTATAACTATAAGCTTCACCAAAATCTACCTTCTGTCAAGACATTTAAAACACAAATAGATTAAGGAATTAAAATCATTCTATTTGTAGAACCCTATAGATTAGGAGGAACAGTATTTTTAGACACCATGTCTTAGTTACTTTTCTCTCGTTGCTGAGACAAAATACCTGATGCCCCAAATTAGGGAAGGATAGGCTTATTTATCTTACAGTTTTGGAGGTTTCAGCTCATTATCAGCTGGCTCTGAGGCAAGGCCACATGGCCGAGGGGTGGCCATTAATGGCCACTGCAAGCAACAAGAGCAGAAAATGGCAAAAGGGAGAAAGCATGTTCCCTTACTTCCCTATATTGTATGCCGGTTGCCCTGGGCAGGTGCAGCACTCACACTACCAATGCCAGTGTCAGACAATTAACCTATCACAAAAGCTAGACTCAGCCACCTCCATGACTGCATAAGGCTTGGAGACACAAATAAGAACACATGGGAAATTGAAATATTGAAATTAACAAGCCACCTTCACTTTCACAAGTTAATGGCTGAGGCTACAGTTTTCAGACTTGGGTAGAACATCATTTTTAAGAGGTTTTAAGGGAAAGTTTTATTACTAGGAAGATTATGTGGCACAAAACTATAATAGTGTGGCAGGTCTCAAACTTCTTTATTTTGGAGTCTGAAAAATATTATGACTTCTCTTTTATATTATCTTTGTTTTCTATAAGCTCCTCCCACTAAATGAAATACAGTGTTCCAAGCTTGCTGACAAAACTGGTTTAGGAAGATAAGTCTGTGGTGGTCAATATGAAGCAGAAGTGGCCCTGACTACAAAGACTCAATATAGCACTCCAGACATTTCATCTAAAGCTTAAACTGATAAAGTTATGTGGAATCAAATCTTAAAATCCTCTTCAAAACTCCTCAATCTGACAGAATGGCATATTCCACTACCCACTATCATCTTGAGTAGACCTCGGCTACTTGTACCACTGTCTCTATAAAAATATAAATTACAAAATGTAATTTTGTGATGCATATCAAAGTATTTGGGCTGGGCATGGCATTGCAAACCTGTAATCCTAGCACTCAGGAGGTTGAGCAGGATGATTGCAGTGAGTGTGAGGCCAGCCTGGGCTATATAAGCAAGTTCAAGTCCAGCCTGCACTACATATTGAATTTAGACCTTGTTTCAAAAACAAACAAACAAATCCAAAACACAACCTTTGGGAGAAGGTCACTAGAATATGATCAATAACTACTCCTCATAACTGGCCTTGTACTCTGCTTTTAAGGCTATAAAGCATACACTCAGCCAAATAAATTTTTCAATTTAAGATTCTCTATGCTAAAAAACAATTATGTGTCATTCCCATTTAACCAAAATACTCATTTTTTATTGTATGGAGCCAAAAATAAGGATACCAAAATATACATTACTTTCTTTCTTGCCATATACCTTTTTACATCCAAAATCCTACTACAGCTGAGTGCAACAGCTCATGCCAGTAATCCCAGCACTTGGAAGGCTGAGACAGGAACAGTTGCTGAAGCTTAAGATCAGCCTGAGCTACTTAGTGAGTTAAAGTCCAGCCTGAACTACGTAGTGAGATCCCGCATAAGAAAAAAAAAGGTGCAGTGGAAGTCACAGAAATTTGGAGAAGCCAGGGATGTGGATTGTCTGAGGAAACCTTCAAGGAGGAAGCAGAGTGGGCACAGGAGAGAAGCCATGGGAGCCATATCCATGAGAAGTTCCATAGGGATATAGCCACCCAAGCACTTTGGAGCTTACAATGTGCAACAGATTGCTTGGATTCAGGACATGGAGCTACAAGACTTAATGTTTCCCCTGCTGGATTTGGTTTAGCTTTGGTCCCATCCTTTATATTCCCTGTTTGTAACTTTTGGAATGAAAATGTTTACCTTGTGTCATTGAATGTTGGAAGTGTTTAACTTTTCATTTGTACAGGGGTTTGCAGCTAAGAGTTTGCCTTACATATTGGAGGAGACTTGGGACTTGGACTTTTCAGCAATGCTGAAAGTGTTAGGACTGTGGCAACTCTTAGAGATGGACTAAATGCCTTTTGTATAGGGGATACACATTAGTCTTTGGGGGACCAGGGGCAGAATGTTATGGTTCTAATGTAATATAATGTTGATAGAATTAATACTGAATCTAAAGGTTCATTAAACCTATGTTATAATGTTCAAACTGTGAAATGATAAAAATAAGCGTGCCTTTATATCTGGGAACTGTTTTAAAGAAATGTGTCTGGTTATCAAATTGACAAGGGGTGGATTGTAATAGCTGATATATTGTGTCAAATTGAGAGGCTTAGAAGTTTAATAAGCAACTCAGCAGGGAGCCAGAGTCCTCACTTTGTAAACATCCTTATCCTGTGACAGAGGAGTGCCCTGAGGTAGTGTGATTGCTACACCTGCCCTGGGGAGGGAGTAGCCTGCTTACAATATAAGGCAGGAAAAGAGGCTTGCTCTCCTTTTAAGCTTTTGCTGGCTTGAATTCTTTCCCCCCTGCCAGGCCATTCTGCTTTGGAGCCAGCTGATCATGGGCTGAAGCCTTTACAAACTGAGCTAAATGAACCTTTCCTTCCTTAATTTTGGGCGTTGGGTATTTTGACTCAGCAACAAGAGAAAAGAAACTAAGACACTGTGCTTGATGCTATTGTTATTCATTGTACTACTTTAGCCAAGGTGACATAGTTGTGGTGGTCAGTTGATCTTCCTTGTGTGACAGTACTAGATAGTCTGGGAATCATAAACAATACTACAGTCTAGTACTAAAGAACTGTGTTCTAGACCAAATAGGCAGCAACTTCTCATCGCTAGTCAACTGAAGAGACAAGATATTGGTACAGACTCAAAAGCCAAAATCCAGTTACACCTATAAGATATATCTGAAAAGTAGTCATTTTATAAGAAGTTCTAGATACTAGTAACAAAGCTACATACCATAAGCAAGTTACAAGCATCAACACAGAAAACAAATTTGAAAACATAGGAAATGAGAAGATACGGATACCAGATGCAGACTTAGACCTCTAGTTCACTCAAGGCAAATCCAGAGGACAATGAGGTAGAAGAAATCAAAGGCCACCTAGCTGAACTTTCTGAAATAGTAGCAGTGGAAGTAACAAAGAAAATGAATGAGGCTGTAGAAAAGAGCAAATCTGAAATAATTTCACAAGTAACTAAAAAATGATGACCATAATGAAGGACATAGTTAGTGAATCTAGAGTAGGTACAGATAAAAATAGATGAATTTAGGAAAGTGATGGAAACCATAAATGCCCAAGTAGAAAAGAACTGGATTCCATGAAACAGATATCCAAGAGATCAAAAATTCTATTGAAAGTATACAAAGCAGAAGCAACCAATATGTGGACAGAATTTAAAATATAGAAGAGAGGTTTGCAGTTAGTGATCATGAAATGAAAGACTTATTAAAGGTAGCAAGAGACCATGAAAAATCAATCCAAGAGCTGGAACAGAGTCAATGAAAAAAATCAGAAAATAGTACAAAAGACAAAGAAACTGTTTACAGAAGAAATGGCAGAAATTTTTTAACAAGGAAAAAATATTTGAAAAGGAGTGAGGCATATAGAACTCCAATTAGCCATGATAAAAAAAATTCTCTACAAAGGCATATGTTATTAAGATTTGACAAACTCAGGACAAGAAAAGACTATTAAAATCTATTAGAGAAAAGAAACAAATAATTGATAAAGGAAAGCCTGTCAGAATCATACAAGACAACTCAAAGCAAAACAGTTAAATCAAAGAGACTTTGGAGTGATACGCCCTGCAAAATTATCTTTCAAAACAGCTTTTGAAAGAAGATACTTTCATGATAAAGAACACATGAAGGAATTTATCACTGCCAAGCCAGAATTCCCCAAAATCCTGAAGGATATTATAGAAACAGAAAATGGAAAGATAAGTCAACATATATCAGTTTTAACCATTAATGTAAGTCATCTCAAGTCACCAATCAAAGCAAGCATATTGGCAGAGTGGATCAAGAAATAAGATTGAACAGCATGCTGCATACAAGAAACGTATTTAACTGAAAAACAAATTCATAAACTGAAAGAGAAAAGATAGAAAACAATCCTCTATGTGACAGAAACACAGAAAAAAAAGAAGAGGTAGCTGTTCTATTTGCAGACAAAGTGGATTTCAAGCCACTACTGATCAAGAGAGGCAAAAAAAGTAACTACATATTTGTCTTGGTTACTTTTCTCTCATTGCTGGGACAAAACACCTGACACTCAAAATTAGGGAAGGAAAAGTTTATTTAGCTTACAGTTTTTGGAGGTTTCAGTCCATAATCAGCTGGCTCCAAGGCAGGCTGACATGGCACTGGGGCAACACTTCTGGAAGCAGCTAGAACAAAAAGGGGAAAGGCAAGCCTCTTTTCCTTCTTTATACTGTACGCAGTCTGCCCTCTCCTCCCCCAGGGCAGGTGCAGCACTCACAAAATCTCTGTGCTCTCCTCTTGCACAGGATGAGGATATTTACAAAGTAGGATCCTGATCCCCAGTGAGTCGCTCAGCAAAACTCTAAACCTCTCAAGTTGACACAATGTATCAACCATAACAATATTTGTTAAGGAAATAATCCTAAGGGAAGGAATAACAATCATAATATATAGGAACAAAATACCAATGCAATTACCTATATAAAACAAATATTATCAGACACGAAAATTCAAACAGAGCCAGGCACAGTGGTGCACACCAAGACCAGCCTAGGCTACAAAGTGAGTTCAAGCCTGTCCTGAACTGTATAGTGAGACCCTGCCTCAAAAAAATAGGGTCGGGGACTTAGCTCAGTGGCCTAAGCATCTGCCTGGCAGGTGCAAGGTTGTGAGTTCAATCCCTGGTACCAAAAAAAAAAATTCGAATAGCACGAATGAAATTGTAATGAGAGATGACCTCAATACTCTACTGTCACAAATAGATAGAAAAACTAGATAAAAAATCAACAAAGAAATATTAGACATAAACCAAACCTTACAACAATTGGACTTAATGGATATCTACAGAATGTATCACCCATCAGCAACAGAATACACATTCTTGCTAGCTGCAAAAAAAAAATCTCCAAAATAGACCACATGACATGCTGGAATATAGCATCATGAGGAAGACAAGAAGGAAAGAAATGCATCCCCGGGACCAAAGAAGAATCTTGCCACATCCTTTTCTAGCCATGCTCTGCTGACAAAGTCCGAGCATGGAAGAAAATAGACCCATGTTCTGTTGACAAAGTCCAAACATGGAAAGAAAGATAGACCCATGTTCTGCTGACAAAGTCCAAACATGGAAGGAGGACATACTCTAAGAAAAGGCCGCAGCATAAAAATTGGCTTTGTGGGAATGGGTTAATGGTTCTTGTGAACTATTGTGTTAACTTGTGCACTGATCCAGTTCGGAAAATTTCTCTTCTTTCTTTCCCATGCACAAAATCAGTAAACAAAGTACAGACTCCCTAAGAACAAAAGGATAGTTAATAAAATGTTTTTCTACAATTAATGGTGTAGTGGTCTGATACCGACTCAGACAGACGAGGCCAAGGCCAGAGTAGAAGTTTGAGAGCTTTTGATGATAATAATAATAACCAGCTGGCTGGGGCTGCCTGGGAACCTCCATGCAGAGGGGCTGACATGCTATTATGTTTTGTCTTTTGAGAGAAGCAAGGTAAATAACACATTCTTGCAGCTGTGAGAACATTGCAGGAGGATAGGGGGACTAAATCATGGCTGAATATGGTCTTGTGTTTTGCAGGCTTTTAGCTAGGCTATCACAATGGAGCATTTAGAACAATTCAACCCCCTATAGTACATTAGACCTCCCTAAGTCAAGATTGATATTTTAAACCAATTATTGAGATTTTTTTCCATAGGTAAATGTAGAAACTTGATTGAACCAATTTAAAACCAATCGGTAATTTACTAGCAACCAAAACACACTTCAAGGTCTTTAACTAAGTATAAACTTTCTGCCTATGCTGACAAATCATGTATGCTGATGAATCATGTAACCATAGAAACACCTGTTGATCTCATTCTTGTTATCTAAACTTTTAACCTTTGCCAGAAAAAAAGTACAAATTGTTCTGTTAGAGTTTGTAAGAGGGTAATAGTAGTACTAGCATTGTTAGTAGTAGAAGCAATAAATGAAGCAGATTCACGAAGTCTCTGAGCTGTTTGTGTGTCTGTTCTCCATGCGCTGACACTCAGCCCACCTTCGGGGACTCTGTGGACCTAGCCCGGCTGGACTGTGGCAGAATCTGAAGTGTGAACTGAAGCCCACAGAGAGAAATAAAAAGAAAAACTTCAATGGAGAAGAATGCAGTAGCTGGTGGTGCCTACTCCCTGAGAGAAGACTCACTGTGCTAGAGGAACTGTTTGAACCTGCGGAGGCGTGGTCTTGGTGATGGCAAGGCCTCTGCAGAGAGATGCTGCAGGGGAGGAGAGCAGCAGATGTGGAGGACTGCACTGGCTGCACTGTTGGTAATGATAATCCATGATTGAGATTAACCTAGAGTCACAGAAAATACAGTGACACTGTGCCAAAGAATGAGGCACTATGCCAAAGAAGCAACTACTTCTGATCTCCAACAAACTGAAGAGGTAAGATCTTCCAACAGACTCAAAACCCAAAAGCCAGCTACAACTGGAAGATATCTCAGAGAAGTAATCATCACCTAAGGGTCCTAAATACTACCAAAAAAGCAACCCACCATAGGCAACTCATAAGCATCACCCCAGCAATTAAACTAAAATAAAAGAGAGAAAATAAAACTGAAATAAAAGCGAGAAAATAAAATAAGAAAATTGCAAGCTTGGACATTCAGTTGACCAAAGGCAAATCTAGGGAGCAATGAGGTGGGACAACCTGAAAGCCTCCCACCAGGTCTCTCTGAAGTGGAAACAAGTCAATTGAATGAGGCTCTGGAAAAAATGAAATCAGAAATAATCTCTCAGTTAACTACAGAAATTACCAAAGTACACACGATGCTTAGTGACATTAGAGCAGACACAGACAAAAGAAAAATAGATGAGTTTAAGAAAATTATGGAATATCAGCATAGGAAAGAAATGGAATCCATAAAACAGATTTAATCAGCTATTCAGGAGAATAAAAACTCCACTGAAAGTATTTGAAGCAGATTAGGCCAATGCGAGGACAGGATCTCAGATATTGAAGACAGGCTTGCAGTTAGCAGTCAGGAAAAGAAAGATTTCTCAAAAATAGCAAGGCCCCATGAGAAATAATTCCAACAGCTGCTAGATGAGACAAAGAAGAATAATTTAAAATTAACTTGAGTCAATGAACAAGCAGGAGATACTACAATTGACCTTAAAAAATGTTCACAGATATCATGACAGAAAAGTTTCCTGGTAGAGAAAAAGAATTTGACATACAAATAAGTGAGGCATATAGAACTCCAATTAGCAATGATCAAAAATATCCACAGCCAGACAAATCATAATCAAGATTCCAGAAATTCAACACAATAATAGGATCTTAAAAGCTGTTAGGAAAATGAAACAAATCACCTATAGTGGAAAGTCCATCAGAATCACAGTTGACTTCTCAGTACAAACTCTCAAGTCAAGGAAAGCCTGGAGTGAAGTACTCCAAGTTCTAAAGGAAAACAATTTACAACCCAGATCAATTAACCCCACAAAACTATCTTTCAAAATTGGTGGAGAAATAAGATACTTCCATAATAAAGAACATCTGAGGAAATTTATGACCACCAAACCAGCACTCCAAAATGTTTTGAAGGACATTCTAGAAAGAGATAATAAGGACTACAGCTCCATGAACCCCAACAAAAGGAATCCACCAGGGAAGGGAAACAATTGGAAGGAGGAAAAAAGCGGGAGCCAACAACAGGAAAATAACATGACAAGGATAAGTCAGTTATAACCATCAATGTTAATGGTCTCAATTCACCAATCAAAAGACACAGACTGTCAGAATGGATCCACAAGCAAGATCCAACAATGTGCTGCATACAAGAAACACAATTAATTCAAAAAGAAATTCATAGACTGAAAGTCAAAGGATGGAAAATAATACTCCATGTGACAGGAACCAAGATAAAAGTAGGGCTGGTTATTCTATTTGCAGACAAAGTGAATTTCAAGCCAAGACTGATTAAGAGAGCTGAAGGTAAGTACATCCTCATAAAGGGAACAATCCATGAAGAACAGATAACAATCATAAATATATATGCAACAAATACCAGTGCATCATTAATATATTGCAACAAATATCAGTGCTATATAAAAAAATTACTAATGGACATGAAACATCAAATAAGCCCTAATTCAAATGTATTGGGAAACCTCAATATCCCACTGTCACAAAAAGGCAGATCAACTAGACAAAATCAATAATGAAATATTAGAACTAAATCAAACTTTTGAATAAATAGACCTAGTAGTTATCTATAGAGCATTCCATCCCATGACATTAGAATATACATTCTTCTCAGCTGCACACAGGACAGTCTCCAAAACAGACCATATACTGACTCATAGAATGTGCTTAAGTAAATGCAAAGGAATTGAAATTATCCCAAGCATACTATCAGACCACAGTGCAATGAAATTGGAAATCCATAGCAAAGGAATCCACAAGAACTTCATAAACACATGGAAATTAAATATTATACTCTTGAACAACTGATGAGTCATAGATGAAATTAAAGAAGAAATTAGAGGGCCAGACATGGTGGTGCAGACCTTTAATCCCAGCACTTGGGAGGCCGAGGTAGTGGAGCACTGTGAGTTCAAGCTGGCTTGGGCTACAACGTGAGCAGGACTGGCCTGAACTACATAGTGCAACCCTGCCTTGAAAAAAATAGGGCCAGGAGTTTGGCTCAGTGGCTTAAGAACCTGCTTGGCAGGCATGAGGTTGTGAGTTCAATCCCGGTACTGACAAAAAAAAAAAAGTAAACATTAGACAATTTTTACAGTTGAATGATAATGACAATACAACATACCAGATCTAATGGGACAAAATGAAAGCAGTCTTAAGAGAGAAAATTATAGCTGTAAATATCTGTATCAGGAAAACAGAGCAAGCATATATATAAAGAATTTAATGTTGAACTTCGAACTTCTAGAAAAAGACAAGCAGGCTAAACCAAAAGCTCATACGATGGAAAAAACTATGAAGATCAAGCAGAAATTAATACACTGGAGACTAAAAATCAATATAAGAAATCAATGAACCGAAGAGTTGGTTCTTTAAAAGATTAAAAATAAAATTGACAAGCCCTTTAAAACATTTTAAAAAATTGAAAACCTTATCAAAAAAGGAAAGAAAGGAGGGATGCAATGAGGAATGAAAAGATGAAATCACGGCAGACCATGCAGAAATCCAGAAAATTATCTATACCTACTTTGATAACTTGTATTCTAATAAGATGGAAAATACAGAAGAAATGGACAGATTCCTAGATATATATGAATTACCAAAGCTGATTCAAGAAGATATAAAAAATCTTTGTAGCATTCAGCAGTGAATTCATCTGGGCCTGGGCTTTTCTTTGTTGATAGGTTTTTATTTATTTATTTGTTTATTTTTTTTGCAGCACCGGGGATCGAACTCACAACCTCGCACTTGCCAGGGCAGGCGCTTAAGCTGCTGAGCCAAACTCCCGGCCCTGATTTTTTGAGGCAGGGTCGCACTGTGAAGCTCAGACCGGCCTTGCGCTCGCGTTGTAGCCCAAGCCAACCTCGAACTCACAACACTTCTCAGCCTCCAGAGTGCTGGGATTAATGTTGATAGGTTTTTAATTACATCTTTCATTTTATTTATTGATATTGGATTACTAAGGATTTTTGTGTCATCTTGAATCAGCTTTGGTAATTCATTTGTATCTAGGAATCTGTCCATTTGTCCTTCTTATACTGTTGGCAACAATCCTCAGGTGAGCCTTCCACACCCAGAACCATGCTGATTCACTTCATCTGGGTATTACAAGTTGGCCGTTAGTTAATCCACCACAACCACAGAAAGGAAAAAGTGGAGAAGGATCCTTTTTCCCCACAGTAACTCCAGCATTTGTTATGGGTTGATTTCTTGATGATAGGCAATTTTTTCTGGGGTGAGATGAAATCTCAGTGATGTTTTAGTCTACATTTCTCAAATGACAAATGATGCTGAACATGCTTTACATTTATTTATTTGCCCTTTTTATTTCTTTCTCTGAGAAGTGTGTATTCATCTCAGATGCCCATTCTGGTTTGGAGGGATGGTTTTGGGTCTTTAAATCTAGGGGGGACTGAGTATTTTGAGTTATATATTCTAGATAGAAGTTCTTTTTCTGAGAGACACTTAGCTGAAAATTTTCCCACTCTGTGGGTTGCATTTTCATTCTGTTGGTGGTATCTTTTGGTGTGCAAAACCATTTAATAAGATGTGATTTCCAGTTAATTGTCTGAAGTACTTCCCATGCAGTTTGGATTTTTTTTTCATGAGCTTTCTGCCTACACCTGTCTTCAAGGTTTCTACCTACATTGCCTTCCAGTATACTTAGTATTTCTGTTTTATTTTTATTTTTTTTATTTAAGTGAAGAAAAACAAAACAAAACAAAACAAAAAAAAGACGACATATATAGTAAAAACAACAAGCAAAAGAGACAAACAAACGACTAGAGTAAATACACAACAACACAGGTTTACAAAACCGGAAGATAGAAGCTTGACAATGGTTGCAATATTGTGCATCGTTATCTTTAAAATGGTTTCTTACATTAACAGATATAGACATGCAAGATTGATCCAATCATATGAGTATTAATTGTTCTTTCTCAACAACGAATACATTCAGCAGTGTTCTTTTTAGCTATCTTACACATACATATATACAGATTTACATCCTTTCCTCTTCCCTTTTCTCTTTCCACTTATTCCCTTCCTGATCATCTTTGCTCTTCTAGCTGTTGTTTATCCCTACGTAGCATTCATTATAAACTTCGAATCATACATACATTTCCATTTCTTACACTAGGGAGACAATACGGTATTTACACATGTGGGTTTAATTTATCTCGCTTATCAGTATGGTCTCAAGTCTTGACCATTTACTTATAAAAGTCTCAATACAATCTTTCTTAATAGCTGAGTAGTACTCCATTGTATAAAAATACCACATCTTTTTTATCCATTCTTTGATTGATGGGCACTGGGGTTGTTTCCAAGATCTGGCTATTACAAATTGGGTTGCTATAAACATAGGTGCACAAATATCACTGTGGTATGATGATTTCAATTCTTCTGGGAAAATGCCCAGAAGAGGGATAGCTGGGTTGAATGGGATCTCTAATCCTAACTTCTTGAGGAATCTCCACAGTGGTTGCACCAGTCTACACTCCCAACAACAGTGGAGAAGAGTTCCTTTTTCCCCACAGCCCCCCCCAGCAATTGTTGTTGCTTGATTTTTTAATCTTGGCCATTCTTTCTGGAGTGAGATGGAATCTCAGTGTTGTTTTAATTTGCATTTCCCGAAAGACCATTGATGTTGAACATTTTTTCATATATTTATTTACCATTTGTATTTCTTTATCTGAGAAGTGTGTATTCATCTCAGATGCCCACTTTTGGATTGGGTCTTTGAATTTTAGGGGCCTGATTTCTTTTAATTCTTTATATGTTTTAGATAGAAGTCCTTTGTCTGATGGACAATTGGCTAAGATATTTTCCCAGTTGGTGGGTTTTCTTTTCACTATGCTGGAGATTTCCTTTGACATGCAAAAACTTTTTAGTAGGATGAGGTCCCAGGTGTTGATTCTGGGAAGTGTTTCCCGTGCTATCTGATTTTTGTTCATGAACTCTCTGCCTACTCCTATGACATCGAGATTTTTACCTACTCTGTCTTCTAGTAAGTTTAGTGTCTCTGTTTTTATATTCAGATCTTTGATCCATTTTGAGTTTATTTTAGTGCATGGTGATAGGCATGGATCTAGTTTTAGTCTACGGCATATAGAAAGCCAGTTTCTCCAGCACCATTTGTTAAAGAGGCTGTCTTTCTTCCAACGTACATGTTTGATCCCTTTGTCAAAGATGAGGTGGCTAAGTGTGTTTGTAGTTGTGTCTGTATCTTCTAATCTATTCCATTGATCTTCAGGTCTGTTTTGATTCCAGTACCATGCTGATTTTATCACAGTAGCTTTGTAGTATAGTTTAAAGTCGGGGATTGTGATGCCTCCTGCCTTCCCTTTGTTGTCCGGAATTGCCTTTGCTGTTCTAGGTCTTTTCTGGTTCCAGATGAAATTTAGGAATGCTTTCTCCAGCTCTGTGAGGTAGGCAAGTGGTATTTTGATTGGGATTGCATTGAACCTGTATAATAATTTTGGGAGAATGGCCATTTTCATGATGTTTCTTCTTCCTATCCATGAACATGAAATATCATTCCATTTTCTGAAATCTTTTTCGATCTCCTTCTTTAGAGTAATATAATTTTCACTGTATAGATCTTTTACTTCATTTGTTAGATTGATTCCTAAGTATTTCATTTTTTTTTGGATGTTATAGTGAAGGGTGTGGTTTCTCTTATCTCTCTCAGTCACTTTGTTGTTTGTGTACATGAATGCTATTGATTTTTGAGTGTTCACCTTGTATCCAGCTACATTACTAAATTGGGTTATTACTTCTAGAAGTCTTTTAATGAACTTTTGGGGGTCTTCTATGTAGAGTATCATATCACCTGCAAATAATGATAATTTCACTTTTTCCTTTCCTATTCTTATTCCCTTTATTTCTTTCTCTTGTCTAATTGCTCTGGCTAATATTTCCAGAACTATATTGAATAGGAGTGGTGATAATGGACATCCTTGTCTTGTTCCTGAATTTAGGTTGAAGCTTTTCAGTTTTTCTCCATTTAGTAAGATGTTGGCTGTTGGTTTATGATATATGGCTTTTATCTGGTTGAGGTAGAGACCATCTATTGCGATTTTCTGTAGGGTTTTGATCATGAATGGGTGTTGGATTTTGTCAAAAGCTTTTTCTGCATCTATTGAGATGATCATGTGGTTCTTGTCCTTGGCCCTGTTGATATGGTGTATTACATGTATTGATTTCCGCATGTTGAACAATCTCTGCATTCCTGGGATGTATCCCACTTGATCGTGGTGTATAATCTTTCTGATAACTTGCTGTATTCTATTTGCCAGTATTTTATTGAGGACTTTTGCATCTATGTTCATTAGGGAGATTGGCCTGTAATTTTCTTTTTTGGTTGGGTCTTTCTCTGGTTTTGGTATTAGGGTAATACTTGTTTCCAGGAATTAGTTAGGGAGACTTGCTTCCCTTTCGATTTCATTGAAGAGTTTAAGGAGTGTTGGCATTAAGTCTTCCCTAAATTTCTTATAGAATTCAGCAGTGAATCCATCAGGACCCGGGCTTTTCTTTGTTGGTAGGGTCTTGATTACATTTTCAATTTCATTAGCTGAAATTGGGTTATTCAGCAGCTTTACATCTTCTTGATTCAGCTTTGGTAATTCATAGGTTTCTAGGAATCTGTCCATTTCTTCTGTGTTATCGAATCTATGTGAGTAAAGGTTCTCGAAGTAGGTGTTGATGATCTGTATTTCCACTGGGTCTGTAGTGATTTCACCCTTTTCATTTCTTACTGCATGAATCTGAGTTTTTTCTTTCCTCTTCTTGATAAGGTTGGCTAGGGGTTTATCAATTTTATTTACTCTTTCAAAGAACCAACTCTTTGATTCATTGATTCTTTGTATTGCTTTCTTAGCTTCAATTTCATTAATTTCTGCTCTAATCTTAATAATTTGCTCACTTCTTTGGGCTTTGGACTTGACTTACTCTTCTTTTTCTAGAAGTTTGAGGTGCAGCATTCGGTTGTTTATGTGTGTCCTTTCCATTTTTGTGATATGAGAGTTTAGTGCTATAAATTTCCCTCTGAGGACTGCTTTCATTGTGTCCCACAGGTTCTGGTAATTTGTATTTGCATTTTCATTCAATTGTAGATATTGTTTAATTTCTTCTTTAACTTCTTCTGTGACCCATTGGTTGTTTAGGAGGGTATTATTTAATTTCCATGTGTTTATACGGTTCTTGTAGGTTTTTTTGTCATTCATTTCCAGTTGTATTGCGCTATGGTCAGATAATATGCATGGGATTATTTCAGTTCGTTTGCATTTACTTAAGCTCGTTTTGTGGACCAGTATATGATCTATTTTAGAGAATGATCCACGTGCAGCTGAGAAGAATGTGTATTCTGATGTTAATGGGTGGAATACTCGATATACATCTACTAGGTCTGTTTGTTCGCAAGCTTGATTCAGTTCTGGTATTTCTTTGCTGATTTTTTGTTTGGTTGATCTATCTCTCTGTGACAATGGGGTATTAAGATCCCCTGTTATAACTGTATTATTGTTTATTTGGTTTTTCATGTCTATTAAGAATTGTCTTACATAGTTGGGTGCTCCCATATTTGGTGCATATATATTTATGATTGTAATCTCTTCCTCTTGAAGTTTTCCCCTAACAAGTATGTAGTGACCATCTTTATCTCTTTTGATCATTTTCGGTTTGAAGTTTGCATTGTCTGCAAACATAATAGCTACCCCTGCTTTTTTCTGGGTTCCTGTTGCATGGAGTATTGTTTTGCCTTTGATTTTTAGTCTGTGAATTTCCTTTTGTGAGATGTGTTTCTTGTACACAGCATATTGTTGGATTTTGTTTCTTAACCCACTCTGCTAGTCTGTTTCTTTTTATTGGTGAGTTGAGACCATTTACATTGATTGATATAACTGATATGTACTGGCTCATCCCTGTCATGATATCTTTCTGTTGCTCATTTTCTACATTTTCTGTTTAATTACTTGTCCTGCTTAGTGGTTTCCTTTTTTTGCTGTTCTTAGGATTGTGGTTATCTTTGTCTCTTTCTAGAGTGTCTTTCAGTACTCTTTGTAGTGTTGGTTTGGTGGCCATAAATGTCTTCAGTTGTTCTTTGTCATGAAAGTATCTTGTTTCTCCATCAATTTTTAAGGATAGTTTTGTAGGGTACATCAATCTGGGTTGAAAGTTATTTTCTTTCAGGATTTGAAATACTTCACTCCAAGCTCTTCTTGACTTAAAGGTTTGTGTTGAGAAGTCTGCCGTGATTCTGATAGGCTTTCCTTCATAGGTGATTCTCTTTTCTCTGACAGTTTTTAGTATTTTGTTCTTGTGCTCTATATCTGATACCCTTATTATTTTATGTCTGGGTGAGGATTTATTTTGGTTGTGGTTATTTGGGGTTCTGCATGCCTCACTTACCTGTATTTCAGATTCTCTTCCCATGTTTGGAAGGTTTTCTGCTATTGTTTCTGTGAATAGTCTTCACAGGTCATTAGTATTGACCCCTGCTTTTTTGTTTATGCCTATTAATCTTATGTTATTTCTCTTGGCATCGTCTTGCAGCTGTTGAATTGTTGTTTCTTGGTTCCTTACTATTTTTAGGAGATCTTTTCTTTCATGGCCATGATCTCCCACACTGTCTTCAAGATCTGAGATTCTATCTTCAGCTTCATTTAAACGGTTTTTCAAACTTTCCATGGAGTTTTTCATTTCCTGCATTTCCCTTTGCATCTGTTTCATGCATTCTGTTTGTGTCTTATATTGTTCATTCAAGGTTTCAATCATTTTCTTAAGTTCTTTTATTTTTTAATCTTGCTCTTCTTTAGATACACACAACATTTCTTTAATAATGATTCTCATTTCATTTTTTAGCTGAGAGAATATTTCTGATTTGAATTTCTCTATAGCTTCATCAAGCTGTTTCTTTATTGCATTTTCTATCATTTCAGAAAGTCCATTTGTGTGACGCCCACTGTCTTCCATTTCAGTGTCTCTTGGGTTTGTTCTTTGTGGGCTGGAGGACTGAGACTGCCTCTTGGTCTTTCATTTTGTCATTTTCTTCTGGAATCTATGTAGCTCTGTGTCCTGTGAGGCTGGCCGGGTGTTCCCCTGAGGTTCGCGCTCATTTTTGGGTCGCACTGAATCACGGGACCTGGTAGGGCTGGCTTCTGCATTCACCAAGGGAGGGCGGCCTCTCAGGGCTTGTGGGTGGAGCCTCTGCCTTAACTGGGTGGGGGCCAAGGCCTCCTGGTCCCAGGGAGCTAGGCGGGGTACCCTGAGTGACGCCGACCAGACCCTGGTTTTGTCCGCAAGTTCAGCCCAACAGCTATGCCAGCGGGGCAAGCCTGGGCAGGTCCCAGGCCTACAGTGCCAGGAGCAACCCTGCTGGTTGGGGGGGGGTCTGTGCACGATCTGTGGGATGGTGCACGCGCAAGCCGCTCCACTGAAAAGTGGAGCTGGCATGCGCTCTGCACTCTGGTGGGGGGCACCCAAGCTCTCCAGGTCCCTGCAGCTATGTTGGTCCATCCCCCGTGAGCAGCTCTGGGGTCCTGGGCTGATCTGGGCTGGGCTGCGTACCTCTGTGTCCTGCGAGGCTGGCCAGGCATTCCCCTGAGGTTCATGCTGATTCTTGCAGCACACAGGATCGCAGGACCCGGTAGGCTGGGTCCCGTGTGCAGCAAGGGAGGGCGGCCTCCCGGGGTGTGTGGGTGGAGCCTCCACCTTAACTGGGTGGGGGCCGAGGCCTCCAGGTCCCAGGGAACTAGGCGGGGTACCCCGAGTCAGTGTTTCTGTTTTAATATTTAGATATATGATTCAGTTTGAGTTTAGTTTAGTGCATGGTAGTAGACATGGGTCTAGTTTTAGTCTATGTTATGTGGAAAGCCAGTTTTTTCAGCACTGCTTACAAAAGAGGCTATCTTTATTCCAGTGAACATAGTTGGTTCCTCTGTCAAAGATAATATGGCTGAGCATGCTTGGGATTTCATCTGCATCTTTTACTCTACTCCACTGGTTCTCAGGCCTGTTTTATTTGGACAACACCATGCTGATTTTATGACAGAAGCTTCATAGAATAATTTCAGGTCTGAAATGGTGATGCCTCCTGCCTTGCTTTTGTTTCCCAGGATGGCCTTGCTATTCTAGGGCTGTTCTGTTTCCAGATGAACTTTAGAAATGTTTTATCTACATCTGTGACTTATGCTATTGCTATTTTTATTGGGATTGCATTAAATCTGTATAACAGTTTTGGGAGTATGGGCATTTTAACAATGTTGATTCTTCCTGTCTACAAGTGAGGAATATCTTTCTGCTTTTGATATCCTTTTCAATCTCCTTTATCAGAGTACAATAATTTTCAATGTATAGATCTTTTACTTCCTTTGTTAGATTAATTCCCAAGTATTGCATTTTTTGGATGCTATTGTGAAGGGTGCTTTCTAATTTCTCTCTCAGTGACTTTGTTGTTTGTGTGTAGGAATGCTATAAATTTTTGAGTGTTGACTTTGTATCCATCTATGCTAATAAATTTGCTTATTAAACCTAGAAAGCTTTTGGTGGAGTTTTTGTGGTCATCTGTGTAGGATATCATGTCATCTACAAATAATGATAATTTAATTTCTTCCCTTCTAATCCCTATTCCTTTCATTTTTTTCTGTACTCTAATTGCTCTGGCTAACGTTTCTAGAACTATACTGAATAGGAGTGGCCTTTCATGTCTATTCAAGTGGACCTCCTTGTCTTGTTCCTTATTTTTGATTGAAAGCTTTCAGTATTTATCCTTTTAGGGTGGGGTTGGTTGTTGGTTTGTTATAGATGGCTTTTATCATATTGAGATAAAGACTATCACTTCTGATTTTCTGCAGGGTTTTTATCATAAGTGAGTGTCGGATTTTATCAAAGGCTTTTTGTGCATCTATTGATTTGATCGTGTGATTTTTGTCTTGGACTCTGTTGATATCATGTGTTGTGTTTATTGATTTGATTATGTTGAACCATCCCTGAATTTCTGGACTGAATCCCACATGGTCATGGTGTATAATCTTCTTGATAATTTGTTGCATTTTGCTTGCTAGTATTTTATTGAGGATTTTTGCTTCTCTGTTCATTAGGGAGATTGGTCTGCAGTTCTCTTTTGGTTGGGTCTTTATCTGGTTTGGGTAGTAGGGTAGTACTTCTCACCAGGAATGAATTAGGGAGTATTGCTTGTATTTCAATTTTATTAAAGATTTTGAGGATTATTGGCATTAAATCTCCTCTAAATTTCTTCTACTATTCAGCTATAAATCTGTCAGGACCTGGGCTTTTGTTTGTAAGTTTTTATGTTTTTAATTTCATTAGTTGATACTTGGTTATTCTGAAATTTTATATATTCTTGATTCAGTTTTAGTATTGCATACATTTCTAGGAATCTGTCCATTTTTTTTCTGTTTTCCATCCTATGGGAGTAACAATTTTTGAAGTAGGTATTGATGATCTTGTGAATTTTCACATGGTTTGTAGTGATTTGACCCTATTCACTCCTCTTTGAGTTTGTTTTATCACTCCTCATGAGTTTATGTTATTTCTTTCCTTTTTCTCATAAGTTTGGATAGGGATTTATCAATTTTATTTATTCTTTCAAAGAATCAACTCTTCAATTCATTAGTACTTTGCATTGTTTTCTTAGTCTAAATTGCATTAATTTCTACTCTAATGTTTATAATTTTTCCCCTTGTATGAACTTTGGTCTTGGCTTGATCTTTTTTTTCTAGAAGACTGAGGTACAGCATTAGTTTGTTTATTTGTGGTCATTCTATTTTCCTGATGTGAGGATTCTCTGCTATGGATTTCCCTTTTAGGACTGCTTTCATTGCATTACAAAGGTTCTGCTATGTTGTGTTTTCATTGTTATTTGATTGTAGATATTGTTTAACTTGTTTTTTAATTTCATCTGTCACCCATTGGTTGTTCAGAAGGGTGTTATTTAATTTCCATGTGTTTATGGAGTTTTTGAAGTATTTTGGAGCAGTAATTTCTAACTTAACTGCACTATGATCAGATAAAATGCATGGGAAAATTTCGGTTCATTTGTATTTACTTATGCATGTTCTATGGGCTAGTATATGATCTATTTTACAGAATGTCCCATGTGCAGCTCAGAAGAGTGTGTATTCTAATATTGTTGGGTGGAAAACTCTGTAAACATCTAGTAAGTCCATTTCTTCACAGGTTTGGTTCTGTTCTGTTATTTCTTTTCTCATTTTGTTTCTAGTTGATTTATCTCTTTGTACCAATAAGGTATTAAGGCCCTCCATTATAATTGTGTTATTGCTTATTTGATTTTTTATGTCTGTTAATATTTGTGCTATTTAGTTGGGTGCTCCTGTATTTGGTACATATATATTTATGAACGTTATATCTTCCTCTTGAAGTTTGCCTGCTACAATTATACAGTGACTTTCTTTGTATCTTTAGATAATTCTTGGTTTGAAGTTAACATTATCTGCACACAAAATAGCTACCCCTGCTTTTTTTTTCTGGGTTCCTGTTGTATGGAATATTGTTTCCCATCCTTTGAATTTCAGTTTATGTTTCTTTTTGAGTTTAATAGGTATCTTGTATACATCATATTTTTGGATGTTGTTTCCTGATCCATTCAACCAACTCATTTCTTTTAATCAGTGAATTGAAGTGATTTACATTGATGGTTATAACTGATATGTATTGGTTAATTTTGTCATGTTGTTTTCCTCCTGTTGGTTCCTTTTCCCTCTGTTTAATTGCTCGCCATGACTGTTGGTTTCTTTGTGTTGTTACTCTGGGAATTGTGGTCTTTTTTTTCTCTGTCTAGAATGTCTTTTAGTATTCTTTGTAGGGTTGGTTCAGTGGTCATAAATTTCTTCAGTTGTTCTTTGTCATGGAAGTGTCTTGTTTCTCCATTAATTTTGAAAGACAGTTTTGTAGGGTATGTGAATCTGGGTAGAAAGTTGTTTTCTTTTAGAATTTAAAATTTTTACTCCAATCTCTTAACTTGAGGGTTTGGGTTGAGAAGTCTGTTGTGATTCTGATTGGCTTTCCTTTATAGGTGGTCTGTTTCTCTTCTCTAACAGCTTTTAATATTGTGTTCTTGTGAGGATTTTCTGCAATCTTGATTGTTATTTGTCTAGGTTTAGATTTATTTTGGTTATGGCTAATTGGAATTCTATATGCTTCACTTATCTGTATATCAGATTCAATTCCTATGTTTGGGAAATTCTCTGATAATACTTTTGCAAATAGTTTTTTATGTCATTTGTGTTGGCTTCTATTTTTTCATTGACCCCAATTTTTCCTATTTTATTTATTTGTCATCTTGCAGCTATTGAATTGTTATTTCCTGATCTTTTGTTATTTTCCATATCTTTCCTTTCATGATCACTAGGCACAATCCTGTCTTAAAGAATTGAAAGTCTTTCCATTTTGTTGAAGTGATTTTGCCAGCTTTCAACAGAATTTCTTGTTTCCTGGATATCTGTTTGAATCCATTTTATGCATTCTATTTCTTTGTTGCATTGATTGTACACAGTTTCTGTCCTTTTCCTATCATCATCATTTTTTAATCTGTCTCTATTCTAGATTTGCTGAGCAATTCCTTTATGAATATTGACATTTCTTTTTTTACCTGAGAGATTATTTCTGATCTGATTTCCCTATAACCTTATGAATTTGTTTCTTTACCTTGGTTGCTATTATATTAGCAATTTCAGGTGTATGTCTTCCAGTTTCTTCTATCTTGCTGTCTCCTGTACTTGTGCTGGGTGGGCTGGAAGTTTGAGACTGCATCTTGCTTCTTTGTCTCATCTTTTTTTTTTTTTTTTTTTTTTTTTT
>RJWM01019088.1:0-39757 GCA_004363535.1 Dasyprocta punctata | reverse complement strand
TTAATTCCTGGGCTTTTAACTTTTTTTCAGTCCATTGTAAATGGTATTATTTTCCTGATTTCTTTCTCTGGGAGTTCATTATTGGCGTACAGTCACACTATTGATTTTTATGTGTTTATTTTATATTTTTTAACTTTTGTATTTTAAAAAGCAAAACCGAAAAAAGGATAGAAATGATACAGAATTTCAAAAAAGTAGAAAATTGACATTGGTTAATATATTCATAATGTTATCTTAGATATAGTTGTTCAGGTTACAAGATCTAGGCAAAAAATGATCAATCAAACACTGATAACACTAACTGTTCTTTTTGATGAACTAACAGAATTAGTAGTGTAGGTGTCTATCTTGTAAACATGTATATATATATATGTGTGTATATGTATATATATACATTTATATATGTATACCTACATACATATAATCTTTCCCTTTCTTCCTTTTCTCTTTTCCCCTATCCCAGTTGTTCTTTCCTTTTGAGCACTTTCTTTTTCATTATTACAATATCTATTGTACTTTTGGATCATATTACTCTTTAAGTTTTTTATATTTATTATTTTTTTACACTAGGGAGACAATACAATATTTATAAAATGTGAGTTTGATTAATTCACTTATGAGTATGGTCTCAAATTGCCTCCATTTACATATAAAAGTCTCAATATTATTCTTTTTTATAACTGAGTAATATTCCATTATATAAAAATACCACATCTTTTTTATCCATTCTGTGGTTGATGGACATTTGGTTATTTCCAAGATTTAGCTATTACAAATTGTGCTGTGATAAGCATGGGTGCACATATATTGCTGTGGCATGATGTTTGCAAATTTTCTGAGAAACTACCCAGAAGGGGAATAACTGGAATGAATGAGACTTCCAATCCTAGATTTTTGAGGAATCTCCACACTGATTTCCACAGTGGTCGCAACAGTCTACACTCCCATCAACGGTGGAGACGTATTCCTCTTTACCCACAGCCCTGCCAACATTTATTATTGGTTGAGTTCTTGATGGCAGCCATTCTTTCTGGGGTGAGATGAAATCTCAGTGTTGTTTTAATTTGCTTTTCTCTAATGACCAGTGATGCTGAATTTTTTCATGTATTTCTTTGCCATTTGTATTTCTTCATCTGAGAAGTATATGTTCATCTCAGATGCCCATTTTTGGATTGTGTGTTTGAATTTGGGGGCCTGATGTTTTTGAATTCTTTATGTGCTTTAGATATATGTCCTTTGTCCGAGGGACAGCTGGCTAAAGTTCTTTCCCATTCTGTGGGTTTTCTTTTCACTCTGTTGGTGATTTCTTTTGAAGTGCAAAAACTTTTTAATAAGATCCCAGTTGTTGATTCTTTGAAATACTTCCCATGCAGTTTACGTTTTGTTCATGAACTCTTTGCCTACCCCTGTGTTTTCAAGATTTCTACCTACATTGTCTTCCAGTAAATTTAATGTTTCTATTTTAATATTTAGATCTTTGATCCATTTTGACTTTAGTGCATGGTGATAGACATGGATCTAGTTTCAGTCTTCAGCATATGAAAAGCCAATTTTTCCAGCACATTCATTAAAGAGACTATCTTTCTTCTGGTGAACATGTTTAGCCCCTTTGTCAAAGATAAGGTGGCTGAGTGTCTTTGTAGTTGTGGTCGTATCTTCTAAGGTATTCCATTGATCCTCGGGTCTCTTAATTTCTTTCTTTCTTTCTTCCTTTCTTTCTTTCTTTCTTTCCTTCTTTCTTTCTTTCTTTCTTTCTTTCTTTCTTTCTTTCTTTCTTTCTTTCTTTCTTTCTTTCTTTCTTTTTGCCAGTTCCATGCTGATTTTATCACTGTAGCTTTGTAGTATAATTTCAAGTCAGGGATTACGATGCCTCCTAACTTGCCTTTGTTGCCCAGGATTGCCCTTGCTATTCTAGATCGCCTCAGGTTCCAAATGAATTTTAGGAATGTTTTTCTCTAGATCTGTAAGATATGTTAGTGGTATTTTGCTTGGGATTGCATTAAATCTGAATAACAATTTTGAGACTATGGTCATTTTCACAATGTTGGTTCTTCCTATCCAAGAGCAAAAGATACCTTTCCATTTTCTGATATCCTCTCCAATATCCTTTTTCAGAGAACTATAGTTTTTAATATGGAGATCTTTTACATCCTTTGGTAGATTTATTCCTATGTATTTCATTTTTTTTGAAAGCTATCGTAAAAGATGTTGTTTCCAAAAATTCTCTCTTAGTGAGTTTTTTGTTTGTGTACAGGAATGCTATTGATTTTTGAGTGTTGACTTTGTATCCAGCTACACTGCTGAATTTGCTTATTAACTCTAATAATCTTTTGATGGAGTTTTTGGGGTCTTCTATGTAGAGTATCATGTTATCTGCAAATAGTGATAATTTAACGTCTTCCTTTCCTATCCTTATTCCTTTTAATTCTCTCTCTTCTCTAATTGCTCTAGCTAACATTTCTATAACTATATTGAATATGAGTAATGATAGTAGACATCCTTGTCTTGTTCATGATTTTAGAATGAAGACTTTCAGTTTTTGTCTATTTAGTATAATGTTGGCTGTTGCTTTGTCATAGATGACTTTTATCACATTGAGGTAGATACCATATATTCCAATTTTCTGTAAGGTTTTTATCATGAATAAGTGTTGACCTTTATCAAAAACTTTTTCTGCATCTATTGAGATGATCATGTAATTTTTGTCTTTGGCTCTGTTGATGTGGTGTATTGCATTTATTGAGTTGCGTATGTTAAGCCATCCCTGCATTCCTGGGATAAATCCCACTTGGTCATGATGTATAATCTTCTTGATGATTTGCTGCATTCTATTTGACAGTATTTTATTGAGAATTTTTGCATCGATGTTCATTAGGGAGATTGGTCTGTAATTCTTTTTGGTCGGGTCTTTCTCTGGTTTTGCCTCCAGAATTGAGTTAGGAAGAATTGCTTCCCCTTCAATTTCATTGAAGAGTTTTAGAAGTATTGGCACTAAATTTTCTCTAAATTTCTTATAGAATTCAGCTGTGAATCCATCAGGATATGGGATTTTCTTTGTTGGTAAATTTTTAATCACATTTTCAATTTCAGTAGCTGATATTAGGTTAGTCAAAATTGTTATATCATCTTGATTCAGCTTTGGTTATTCATACATTTCTAGGAATCTGTCCATTTCCTCTCTGTTTTTACCCTATGTGAGTAAAGATTTTCAAAGTAGGTATTCATGATCTTCTGAATTTCCATGGGATCTGTAGTAATTTCACCCTTTTCATTCCTTATTGCATGAATTCGAGTTTTTTTCTTTTTCTTGATAAGGTTGGCTAGAGGTTTATCAATTTTGTTTATTCTCTCAAAGAACCAGCTCTTTGACTCATTAATACTTTGTATCATTTTCTTAGTCTCGATTATGTTAATTTCTACTCTGAACTTTATAATTTACTCTCTTCTATAAGCTTTGGACTTACTTGCTCTTCTTTTTCTAGAAGCTTGAGATGTAGCATTAGGTTGTTTATTTGTGCTTGTTCTGTTTTCCTGATGTGACAGTTCATTGCCATATGTTTTCCTTTCTGGACTGCTTTCATTGCGTCCCACAGGTTTTGGTATGTTGCATCTACATTTTCATTGAATTGTAGGTATTGTTAGATTTCTTCTTTAATTTCATCCATAACCCATTGGTTGTTCAGGAGTTTGTTATTTAATTTCCATGTGTTTATGTAGGTTTTGCAGTTTCTTTTGTTATTAATTTCCAATTGCAGTGCACTATGGTCAGATAATATGCATGGGATAATTTCAATCCCTTTGCATTTACTTAAGCATGTTCTGTGGTACAATATATGGTCTATTTTCTACAAAGTCCTATGTGCAGCTGAGAAGAATGTATATTCTGATGATGTTGGGTGGAACACTCTGTAAACGTCTACTAAGTCCATTTGTTCACAGGTTTGATTCAGTTCTGTTACTTTTTTGCTGACTTTTTGTCTAGTTGATCTATCTCTTTGTGACAATGGAGTATTAAGGTCCCATGTTACATTTGTGTTGTTCTGTATTTGGTTTTTCAAGTCTCTTAGTATTAGTCTTATATAGTTGGATGTTCCTGTATTTGGTGCATATATATTTATGATTGTTAGCACTTTGTTTTGAATTTTTCCCCTAGTATGTATATCTCTTTTGATCATTTTCGGTTTGGAGTTCACATTTTCTGCAAACAGAGTAGCTACCCTTGCTTTTTTCTGGGTTCCTGTTGCATGGAATATTTTTTTCCATCCTTTGACCTTTAGTCTATAAATTTCCTTTTGAGTCAGATTTGTTTCTCATATGCAGCATATTGTTGGATCCTATTTCTTGATCCAACCTATTTCTTTTAATTGATGAATTGAGGCCATTTACATTGATGGAAATAACAGATATGTTCTGTGTTACCTTTGTCATGTTATTTTCCTATTGTTAGTTTCTTGCTTTTGCCCATTGTTTAATTGCTTGCTCTGCCTGATTCTTTCTTTCTATTGTTGTTCTGCAAATTGTAGTCATTTTTGTCCCTCTCTAGTATGTTTTTTAGTACTCTTTCTAGGATTGGTTTGGTGCCCATGAATTTCTTCAGTTGTTCTTTATCATGAATGTATCTTATTTCTCCATTAATTTTCAAATAAAGTTTTGCAGGGTACATCAATCCGGATTGAAAGTTGTTTTCTTTCAGGGATTGAAATATTTCATTCCAAGCTAATCTTGACTTGAGTGTTTGTGCTGAGAAGTCTGTTGTGATTCTGATGGGCTTTCCTTGATAGGTGAGTTGTGACTTTTTTCTAACAGCTTTTAGCGTTCTGTTTTTATGCTGAATTTCTGGGATTTTGACTATTATATGTCTGGGTGTAGATTTATTTTGTTTATGATTGTTTGGCATCTGTATGCCTCACTTATCTGTATATCCAATTCTTTTCCCATGTTTGGGAAATTTTCCACTATTCTGCAAATAGTTTTTTTTTTTATGTCATTTGTGTTGACTTCTGCATTTTCAATGACACCTATCAGTCTTATAGCATTTCTCTTTGCATTGTCTTGAAGCTGTTGAATTGTTATTTCATGATCCTTTGCTATTTTTAAAAGTTCTTTCCTTTCATGATTGCTAGCTGCAATTCTGCCTTGAAGGTCCGAAAAATCTATCCTCAGCTTCATTGAAACAGTTTTGCCAGCTTTCAATTGAATTTTTTATTTCCTGGATATCTCTTTGAATTTGTTTCCCTCATTTTACTTCTTTTTTGCATTGTTCATTCAAGGTTTCCATCATTTCCCCATGATCCCTGTTATCTATGTCTTCTCAAGCTATGCTAAGCAACTCTTTTATTAAGGTTGTCATTTCTTTCTTTATCTGAGAGATTATTTCTAATCTGATTTCTTCTATAGCTTCATGGAGTTTTTTCTTTATTTCACTTTCTATCTTTTCAGAAATTTCAGGTGTATGACTTCTAATGTCCTCTATTTTGAAGTCTCATGTACTTGTCCCTGATGGACTGGACGTTTAAGATTGCATTTTGTTTTTCATTTTGTCATTTTCACCTCTTGAGTTAATATTTTGCTCTTTTCAATCCTACTAGTCTCAACTGTCCATTGTGTGTGCCTTAGGGTCCTACTGTGTGACTGATGTTTGCCCAATTGCTGGGCCCCACAGTGTAGGGGAGGGGCCAGTGACCTGAATTCCTCCTGCAGGGCCTATTAAGTGAGTCCTATATTTTTCCTAGGGTGACTATCCCAGGATTACCGATGTAAGCCAACCCTTAGCTCCTACTGTTACTGCAGCTTCAGGTTGTCCCAGGCTACCAGATCTACCTGGCTATAGTGTATACCTCAGCGGGGACCCTACTGTGTCACTGGGATTCTGATAGGCCTTTTCAAGTTCCTCTGGGTTGGAGAAGGCCTTGACATTCTCCTCAAGCCACCTGATGTTCTCTGTATGGAAGAAGGATTTACCCACACTCTTGTCAGGCTTACCAAGGTCCTACAGCTGGAGGGCAGGGTTCTCTGCTGCTCCTGTTTACCCACTGTGGTCCTCTATTGAAGGGAAACTCACCACATTGTCACAGGTCCACTGAAGTCCTCTGTGTGAGTGAGGGGTTGCTGAGGCTCCCACCAGCCGACCAGGGTTTTGTAGGTGCTGGAAAGGGTTGGTGATGGTCTGTGGGCTGCTGAGGTCTTTTGGGTGTGGGGAAAGGGTGACCAATGATCCCATCAGTTGCTGAGGTCTCTCAGGTGCAGGGGAAGGGGGCCAACAATCCCATCAGCTGCCAAGGTCTCTCAGTTATGGGAGAAGGGCAGCTTCCAAGGTATCTCAGGTGTGGGAGGAGGGTGACCGATGATCCCTCTGGCTGCTGAGGTTTCTGGAGCATGGGGCAAGGGCTGCTGATGATCCTGTTGGCTGCCAAAGTCTCTTTGGTGCAGGGTAAGGGGGCTAATGATCCCACTGGCTGCTGAGGTATCTGGTGTGTGGGGGAAGGGCCTATGTGTTTATTTTTTATCCTGCCACTTTGTTGGAGGGTTCTTAGATAGTCTATGTAAAGGATCATGTTATCTCCAAATAATGACAGTTGAATTTTCCTTTCATATTTATCTTAGTTACTTGTCTCATTACTGAGACAAATACCTGACACCCAAAGAAAAAGAGGGAAGGGTTTATTTAAATCACAGTTTGTGGAGTTTTTGTTCATATTTGGCTGGCTCCAAGGAAGAGTGGCATGGCAAAGGAGGATGTTGGAGGTGAAATAGTTCACAGCAAGCAGGCTGGCGAGAGCAAAGGCAAGCAAGAGCCCTTAGCAGCTTCTTTCTGCCCCTTTTATACTCTATCTAGGCTACCAGTGATTAGAGCAGTGCCAAACCAATCAGTGATCACCCACACTTAATCCCAGCATGGCATCATGAATCAATCACATACTCTAGATCCAGCCACCTCTGAAAAAACTCCACCTCTGACCACATGAGGTTTTGGTGGGGGACATATAAACACAAGCTGTAACAATATTAGAATCTTTTACATTTCTTTCTCTCAACAGTTGCTCAGGCTAAATTTTAAGTAGTATTTTGAACAAGAATAGTGAAAGTAGACCCTCTTATCTTGTGTCTGATTTTAAAGGTAAGACTTTCAGTTTGTTCCCATATAGCATGAGGTTGGAAGTGGGTTTGGTATGGAAAATGAACTGAATATGGGAAATGACAATGAGGTTTAGGAGACAGTTTATTACACTGGTGGGTTTGACTTAGGATCTCTCACAAAGAGTCAGACCCTGTCCAACAGGGCTTTTATGGGGAAAGCAAGTAGGGAGGTACAAAGGCAGATTTGGCACATTATGATTGGAGGATTGGGTGACATCACAGGTTGCCAAGGGAGTTTAAACATCTCAAGTTCATTGCAAGACCATCAGTTACACAAAGGCAGTAAAGCAGGAGTCACACAAAGGAAGGAATATTCTGTTATCAGACTTGTCCAAACATGTCTGCTAGGTTTTTGGCAGGCATTCTTAGAGGACTTTATTGGCAGGATTTGTTTTAAAATTTTACTTTCCCTTACATTTCTCCCTCTTTTAGTTATTCTGAAAATTTATTTTCAGAGTTACTGGCATTCAGGGCTATGTAGGAAGGACCTGATCTGAGAGTCATTTGAAGGTTGATATTCTTTACTTGTTTTGTAATAAAGGATGTGAGCCAATTTAATAGGCTCTCAACTTTACCAGAGTTTCATGGCCTATGTACTATATATAAGTTCATTTGATTTTTAATTCTTTAGCCAACTTCTGGGCTATTTCTGCCACAAATGCAGGTTCATTATTGCTGCCTATGGTTATGGGCAGCTCATATCTAGAAATAATTTCTCTTTGTAATACTCTACAGACTTCAGTGGCTTTTTCTGTTTTAGTGGTTCTGGCCACTTAGAATAATTGCGGATGAATACCAATAGATATTTGTATCTTTTACACAGCATAGCTTCTATAAAATCTATTTGTAGATCTTGAAAACAGGAAAGTCCAGCATGTTGGATATCAGGCAGGGGTTTAAGTCTAGATCAGAGTTCAGTCCTTGCGTAGATTTGACATCTCTTATTAACAGAGATTTGCATTGAGGCTAACTTTGAAGTATAACAGTAGTGGCTTAGAAGCTGATTCATAGCAGATTTTCCTTCGTGTGTGATGTCACAATAGTGCTTTACCTAGGTGTAGGCCAAGTTCTATGGAACTATCATTGAATTGTCTGGTAAAGTCTAAACACATTTTGGCCCCATGTAGGCCCCTTCCTGTTGTGCCCATTTAATCTCTTCCTTGGAGTAGCAGATGGCAAAAACATACTTTGTGTCAGTGTACATGTTTACCTTTTTCTCTTTTGCCCAGTTGAGAGCTAGTATTAGGGCCCACAGTTCAACTAATTGAGCAGACCAGTTTTGGTAAACAGGCCCAGCTAGGAGCACTTCTTCTATTATGATGAATGCATAGTCAGCCTGGTGTTTCCCATCCCTGACTGAGCTACTTCCATGCAAAAGCAGGGTGTACTCAGCATCAGACAAGGTTCTACCTGCAGATTTGGTCAGCTAGCAAAGAGCTTATTGGTCAAAGTGAAACAGTCATGGTCTGGAGGGTCAAGCACAGCAGGCAGGAAGGTGGATGAGTTTAGGGGCTTAGTCAGTTGAAAGGTAAGTTGGGAATTTCCACAAAGCAGTCCTTGGTACTGAGTGACATGGGTGTTTGAGAGTCAATGATGTCCCTGACTGTTGAGTAGCTCTGTAAAGCATGTGGCACCTGAATGGTAAGATTTTGTTCCTAAGTTAATTTTCAGCCTCCTTGATTAGAAGAACCATTGCTGCCAGTGTCCTCAGGTGAGGGACCAGCCTTTGGCCACTGAATACAGAATCTGGTGAATGGGCTATGGTTCTTTCTCAGGGATGAATATTTTGGGTGAGGACCCATGAGGTGACATGTCTCCACTCATCTATGAATAGGTTGAATGGTCTGGTCACGTCAGGGATGCCTAGCGTTAGGGTGGCTGACAGTACCTGTTTTATGGTCTGAAAGGATTCAGTCTGTTCTAAAACCCAGTTGAGTTGCTCCCTTTCAGTTTTTTCTTGCCAGCATATCATATAAAGGGTTAGTCTTTTTAATAAATCTCAGCATCCAAATTCAACAGAAGCCCACAGCACCCAGGAATTCCCTAAGCTGTCTTCTATTTTCAGGCCTTGGAATGGAGCAGATGACTTCTTTTCTTTTGGGGCTCAGGTGCCTGAGTCCTTTTTCTAAGTCAAACCCTAAATAACATACTTTTTATTTACATATTTGAGCCTTTTTCCAGGAGACTTTGTAGTTTGTGGCCAGTAAGTGGTGGAGAAGGGCTTGTGTGACTCTCCAGTAGTCTGTCTTGCTCAGACTACAGATTAGAATGTCATCGACACACTGTACGAGGTTACAATTGAAGTCTGCATGTTGAAACTGGGCTAAATCAGCAGCCAGTGCTTCATCAAAGAGTATGGGGTTGTTTTTGAAACCTTGTGATAAGTCCAGGTAAGTTGACCTTTCTGTCCCACCTCTGGGTCTTCTCATTCAAAGGTAAATATGGGCTGACTGGCAGGTGCTACTCTTGAACAGAAGAAAGCATCCTTTACATCTAGACAGATGAACCAGGCAACGTCATGTGGAAGCATGAGAGTGTAAGGTTAGAGAACTGTCAAGTTCAGAGTTATGGTGGTTGAGTTGATAGCACAGAGATCCTGCACTGGCCAGTAGTTCCCTTTTGGCTTTTTCACTGGGAAGAGGGGAGTGTTTCAAGGCATTTGGTAGTTTGCCAAGATTTCAAACTGCTTCAGGCACAGAATATGGGGCTGGATGCCAAGCTGAGCCTCTTGCAACAGTGGGTACTACTTAACAGCAGGGGGGGGGGTTGCAGTGTGACAGAGCTTGACCACCAAAAGGGTATGGTTGATTTCAAGTCCCAGAAGTGAGTCCTCTGCCCATACTTTTGGGAACAAGTCTCAGAATTTTGGGGTTGTGATGATCAGGTATCTCAGCCTGATGTAGGTGCTATTCTTCTTCTCAGGGTACAGTCAGAGTCGATATCAAGTCTGGAGCAGTAGACACGATCATGAGGGTAGCTGGCTGGTTTGGAGTGAAAGAAATAGTCACTCCCAACTTAGAAAGAAGGTCACATCCCAGAAGAGGGGTAGGACACTCAGGCACGTACAAGAATTTGTGTTTGATAAAATATCCACAAATCTCAAAGGATCTGCTTTGATAGCATTTCTTTTCAGTGGGGGCTCTGGTAGCCAATAACTTGGATTTGCTGGGAGGTTAAGGGAGCAACAGGCTGAGTCACAACTGAATGTCCAGCCCCAGTGCCCAGCAAAAATGTCATAGATATCCTCTGATTCCAGAAATGACCATGGGCTCCCAGGGGCCCAGTTTAATGAAGCCCAATCTGTCCTACTCATTGTCATCAAAGAGAGGGAGAAGAGGCTCCGGCTGGGGTAGCCCCATTCATATTTCTTTGTATTCCACAGTAAGAGGAGACATTTATCTTTCTAGTGTCCAAATTGTCTGTAGCAAACACATTGGTCAGCTTCCAGGACATAAGATCTGCCACCTGTTTTAGGTTGCGAGGCTTGTGGGGCCCCCTTATATTGATAGCCTTGGTGGGATTGGCCTTGGCAAGATTACCTCTGGAACAGGCTTTCCTAACATTGTAGCCAGAAGAATGGATTTTGTTGGGCTCTGCGATCTACCTCATGTCATTGTTCCTTTTTATTCTCTTTTTCCGTTTACAAAAACCTTTTGAGCAATATGAAGTAACTGGGTGGTACTCATGCCAGCAAAGACATCAACCTTTTGGATTTTTCTTCTAATGTCAGAGGCTGATTGTGCAAAAAGGCAGCATTGACCATCTGTTGATTTCAGGCACTTCTGGGTCAAAGGGTGTACAGGCCCGGTAGGCTTCACAGAGTCTCTCATAACATTTGGCTGGACTTTCATTGGGTTCTTGAGTGACTTTGGTTACTTTGGATGTGTTTATTGGCTTTTTAACTTCTTCCTTGAGTCCTGTGAGGAGGGCTGTGTGGTATTGATCTAAGGCCTCATGGCCCTCTTCCATATTGTAGTCCCAATTTGGATGTGCTTGGAGGAAGGCTATGTTTACCCAAGCATAAGAATCAACACTTGGTGGTAGCATTCTTCAGTGTTAAACAGGGTCAGAAGGAGCTGTTGACAGTCATCGTATGTCAGCAGTACGGGATGAGAAATCATTCTGGGGTTCAGGAGGCACCACGTGGTTGCTGGTATTGGTACTGTAGAGTCTGAGATAACAGGAAGCTATAGTGGATGTCAGGTGGAATTGGGAATAGCCGCTGGTGACAAGGGACCACTAGAAGGTGTAGTTGGAGCAGGCAAAAATGCTGCGAGTTCTGAGACATGCTTGACAGCAGTGGTGCTGTCTGTGGTGAAAATGCTGGCAGGGGCACCATTATGAAATATGGAAGGGTGGGGCCCCCTGAGACCACGGTAGCATTGCTTGGATCTGTGGTGGGGCCTGACACTGGCTGAGCAACTTGGAGCCCATGAATGTAAGGAGGAGGCAACTGGACTCAGGGTCTTCAGGTAAGAAAGGATAAAGCTTTTCTGGTTTCGGCATGCTAGAGAGGGTTTTAGGTGGTCTTGAGAATTTGTTTGGACAACCAGGATGGTCCTTTAGTTATGTGGGGCACAGGCATCAAGCCAAGGTGGCAGGCTTTGACACAGGTTAAACCCAGAATTGATGTAAAGGAACTGGCTAGGGAGACCAGTTTGGGGTCTGTTAGACTTGCTGGAGGGTCTTGACATTGAGACTCCCTTCAGATGGCCAATCTGGATACAGGTCTGGCCAGTCAATCTCACAGAAGGTTTAGAGCCTCTGAGGTTTCATTTTTACTCTGTAGTCACCAGGGAATCCTCTCTTAAAGTTTTTCAGCATATAGTCAAGGTCTATAGGTTTACTCTGGCTTGTACCCATTCTGTCTCCCTATAGTGTATGTGGTGTGCCCTTGAATGGTGGCACAACAGACAAATGGTGGGTGTTCCTCAAATGAGAAACCAAATGCTCATCAGCTCTGGACACTCCTCTTATGGGAATGAATGTCCATCTGAGCAGATGGGCTGTATAAACCCCGTACCCAGTTAGACCCCCATTACAGAGGTTGATTCACCTTTTTGCCACTTAGATGTAACTATGCAACTGTAGAAATTTGACCCAATCAAGCTCCATAGCTCTGAGGTCCTGCAGGGGCCTTTTGTCATGGAGCACAGACACAACACCTACTGCTTTCACTGTCTGTTACAGACACACAATCATACAGCAGGCACTCAGAGGTTAAATATTTTCAACCTTTTTTTTTCCTTTTGGCCTTCACTAACAAGAGATGATGAAGCTCTCCTTCTGCTCAGTTCCAAACAGGACTGACTGACAGACTGACAGACTGACTGGGGCATTCCTTGGAGCTTTACTTTATCCAATGACCTGATTTGACTGTGTCCTTTCTCCCTCTTGTGGGTCTAATGAGGTCTATGAGGGCCAAGTCCAGGACCTCTGAGTAGACTCCTAGAAGGTGTGGAGGGTGTGCCTTCATCTCGAGGATCCTGGAGAGGTCCCTGCTTTGGCTGCCAGGCCTCAGCTGGTGACCTAAGTGGTTATCATGGTCTTCTCAGTCAGGTAATCAAGAAATGTTAATAAAATGCACCAAAACCAGGAAGAAATGGCACTGAGAAAGTTTATCAGGCAGTTTATTACACTGGTGGGCTTGACCAGGATCTCTCCCAAAGAATCAGAGCCCCATTCAGCAGAACTTTAGGGATTTTATGGGAAAAGGAAGTGGGGAGGTACAAAGGTAGATTTGGCACATTATGATTGGAAGGTTGGGTGACATCAGGGGTTGCTGAGGGAGTTTAAACATCTCAAGTTACATTGCAAGGCCATCAGTTACACAAAGGCCATAAAACAGGGGTCACACAAAAGAAGGAATGTTCTCTTATCAGGCTTGCCCAGATATGTCTGCTAGGTTTTTGGCAGGCATTCTTGTTTGGCTTTCTTGGTGGGCATTCTTGGTGAGTTTATTTAAAATTTTACTTTCCTTTTCAGGTTTTTCTTGAATAGCTTTTCTCACTTTAAGGTCAGGTCCTTCTGTACCCATTTTTATCATCATTTATATCATTAATGGATCTTGGATTTCATCTAAGCCATTTTCTACATATATTGAGAGAATCGTGATTTTTTTTATTCCTCTGTTCATGTGATGTATTAGATTTATTGATATACATATGTTGATCCATCCTTGCATCCCTGAGATGAAACTGATTTGGTCACAATGTATGATCTTTTTTATGATTTGTTGCATTCTGTTTGCAAATATCTTGTTGAGAATATTTGCATCTGTGTCCATTAAAAAAGACTGGCCCAAAGTTTTCCTTTGTTGAGTCCTTGTCTTTGAGAATCAAAGTAATGCTAGCTTCATGGGATGAATTGAGCAGTTTTCCATCACTTTCAATTTCATGGAAGAGTTTGTGGAGGAAAAACAAAGTGCAAGGCATTACAATCCTGGACTTCAAGTTATACTACAAAGCTACAATAATAAAAACAGCAGTATACTGGCACAAAAACAAACTGTTGACCAATGGAATGCAACAAATGATGTAGAAACAACCCCAAGCATCTGATATTTTTACAAAAGAGCCAATACCATATGCAGGGGGAAAGATAGCTTGTTTAACAAATGGTACTGGGAAAACTGGTTATCCAAGTGCAGAAGATTAACTCTAGACCCACTATCTCTCACCCTGTCCTAAAATCAAATGAAGATGGGTCAAATACTTACATACAAAAATGGAAGCATTTCATTCAAGAAGCAGTAAAAGAACAGGAACACAAGTCATTTTCTGTTTCTAGTACTCCTACCTTGTCATGCTCGAGTTCAGTAAGTGGAGTTGATATAGCAGGGCTACAAACATCTTTTCTGTCTCAGGACAAGTCTTATGATCACTCATTTGGACCAATGTTTGCATCAGTGAGTGGCACCAATTTTATGATGCTGTAAGGATGGGAGCAGGGTCAAGCATTATTGAAAATCTGCAGTCTGAACTAAAGCTAAGGGAAGGAGAAATTGCACATTTACAGTTGGAAAATGGTAATCTAGCAAAACCCAATCAATAATGACTGAAGAGCTAGTTAAATTAACAAATTAAAATGACGACCTTGAAGAAAAAGTTAAGGAGATACCGAAATTTCAAATTCAACTGAGAGATTTGGATTAAAGATACAACACTATTTTGCAGGTGTATGGAGAAAAAGCAGAAGAAGTAGAAGTACTTCAGTTAGATCTTGAAGATGTAAAAAATATGTATAAGATTCAAATAGATAAACTTTTAAGACAGTTAACTTCTGAAAATAGAATTCCTATCAGAGTGAATGTAAACACATAATATTTCAACACAGAGTTTCAATAAATTCTTTTATAGAAGTAAAAAAATAAAAATGGAATCACTGAGTCTGCTGGAAGATAAAATAGGTAGAACTCTTCAAGGCATAGGCGCAGCTGAGGGCTTTCTGAACAGAATCCTAATTGCACAAGAAGTGGCATCAAGGATCAACACATGGGGTTATATCAAATTAAAAAGTTTCTGCACATCAAATGAAACAACCAACAGAGTGAAGAGACAGCATACAATGGGAAAAATAGTACACCAGCTATTCTTCAGGCAGGGCAATATCCAAAATATGTAAAGAACTCAAAAAAGTAGACTCCCAAAAGTAAGACCAATAAATACATGGGCAATTGAAGTAAACAGACACTTCTCAAAAGAAGAGTACAAATGGCCAATTGGTATAAGAAAAAATGTTCAGTATCTTTGGCAATTAGAAAAATGCAAATCAAACAATATAAGAATCCCTGTTAATCCAGTATGAATGCAAATGTTATGGCGTGTGTCCAGATGTATGCCTGATGCCTCAAGTGGCAATAGGTGCTTTATTTTGGAGGAGGCTGGATCTAGAGTGTGTGATGTGTGATTACATCAAGGATGTGTGATTACTAGATTAGTCCACTGATTAGTTTGGTGTAGTAAGGGTAGGATTAAGGTTGCCCCACCCTGGGTGTGAGTGCTACCTGCCCTAAAGTGGGTAGCTGGATACAGTATAAAGGGACAGAAAGAATCTGTCCAGTTGCCAATCATTTGATGCTTGCTGCTTGTCTACTGCTGCCCCCTGCCTGCCCTGTGAGAACCCCGTACCATGCCACCCTGCCTTGGAGCCAGCCAACTATGAACTAAAACCTTTGCAACCTGTGAGCTACAATAAACTTTTCCTCCTTTGACTTTTGGTGTCAAGTATTTTTGTCTCAGCAGTGAACAAAGTAACTAAGATAGAATTTGGTTATCAATGATTCAAGAAACAATTGCTGGTAAAGTCATAGGGGGGAAAATGAGCACTTCAACATCGTTGATTATATATAAACTAGTACAACCACTATGGAAATCACTATGGTAATTCCTCAAAAAATGAAAACAGATGGTGCATACCTGTAATCTCAATGCTAGGGAGGCTGAGGCATGAGGATTGCCATGAGTTTGAAGCCAGGCTGGGCTACATAGAAAGACCCTCAGACTGAGAAAAACAAACTTAAACAGAACAAAAATTGAATTTCCATTTGGCCCAGCTATGCCTTTTCTGGGTATCTTTCCAAAAGAGTTAAAGGCATCATATTACAGTGATAGATGCACACCTATGCTTATAGCAGCATAACTGATAATAGCTGAATCACGACACTGGCCAATATGCCCATCAACATATGAATATATATATATTATCCATAAAAAATAAATTTGATATCCCTATAGGAAAATGGATGGATCTCGAGACCATTATACTAAGTGAAATAAACCAAACACTGAGGTTAAATACTTCATAGTTTCTCTAATATAAAAGACCCAAGATATAGCTAATTTAAAAATCAGAATAAAAGAGATGGTAGGACATAGGAAGATAGGCTCTGTGATGATGAGAAGGGGATCTGGGAAAGGAGAGAAAGGGCAGGATGAAAGAAAGAGAAATGAAAATTATTAGAATGCAGTATCTAAATGTGCCAGTTCTCCAAGATGAATGTAAGTATTATGTGTCACAAACATATACTAGTAAAAAGAGAATTTTCTACTCAGAAGCTTGACATCAGGGATTAAGGAGAACCTACTTTAATGCTGATTACCTGGGTAATTTTGCATAGGTCACGTGGCCTCTCTGAACTTCACTTTCTGCTCTGTTCAAAATAAAGAATGGGTTCTGTACTCTCTTATGACATGAGTAGTTTCTATAATTCTGTGCTCATGTATTTTTAGTGATGTGTTGAGACCTACAGTGTAGGTTGAGAAGTAATTCCTTTTGGGGAATCTTAGAGCCCGGTAGAGGAAGGAGCATGTGTCATGAGGAAAATTAGTTGGGGAATAGGTCAGGCCCTCAGGGAGTTATTTGTTTCTAAGAGGGGTATCATCCAGCCCTACCAGATTCCTAAAAGTTAATTACCCCTAAAATTCTTTTTGGAGAGATTTCAAAAATTCCAACTGTAACTTCTCAGCAGCATAAACTATCTTGAAGTTAGAGAATAGAAAGAACACAAAGTGTTGGAATCCAAGACTGCAGAGTCCATCTTTTGGATTTCTGCCACATAGGAAAAGCATAGCTATTCCTCTGCTGGGACAGCTCAGATGAGCACATTGCTACACGACTTGCTGAGAGTAGGTGCCCAGTTAAAAGAAGTACAGTCAGAAATTTGGTCGTCATGTTGCTATGTTTGGCAGTGTTAAAAGCTGAATCTGTGTTCGAATGTCATGTTATTTTTGCTACAAGAGTCAGTGGATCAGGTATCAGGCCTGATGGTAGAGTCAGGTCTTTGGTGTCGAGGCTCATGCATATTTAAGGACCTTCACCATGTCAACCTGAAATGTTACCAGTTCTCCCGTGAAGGAGATAGCTCTGCAAAGAAAGGAGACCCGAGGAGTCAGGTTAACACTTCCATGGTTGGGCGATGAAGGGTGGGGGTGCGCAGTGTTGTGTCAGAATATGCTGAGCAGTCAGAGGACAGCCATGGGTTTGTGATGGTGAAAATTAAGAGTGAGAACAGTCGGTGCCTTCGTGTGCAAGGAACAATGAGAAACAAGGCACGAGGACCAACATGTGGAGCTGTGGTTACTGCATAGTCTTTAGGGACATAATGTCATTTGGGTTTCTCCTAACTGCCTCCTAGAATGTGTGCTTTGAATTATCTTTTTTCCTTCTTAGTACAGTTGCATGTGTGAAAGAATTTCTCCAAAAGGTTTAGAAGAAGTAAATAAAAATATCCTCTGGAGTATGGAAAAGTTCAAGTTTTCTGGATTTATTTTGTATGTTAAGGCATACATAAAAAGCAGTGAGGCTCTGATCTGAGAGGTGAGACACAGGGGCCACCCTGTGCCACCTTCTGAAGCAAGTAGGAAGTAAGTAGAAGCCAAATCAAATGGAATAAGTAAGTAGGGTGATCCTACACAGTTCGGCGGAGCTAGCACTTTGCCTTCTTTATAGGCCGTCTCTCCCAAAGCTCTGCTGCTTTACTTCTCAACTAAAAATAACCAGCCTCTGCCCTACTTTTGTTATTAATATTTTTTTAAGTTATAAGGACTTTTCTCATTTCATAGCATCTTCCAAAAGCTTTAATATTTTCCTCCTGTGTATCTAAGTGAATTATAGTGAAAGCTGTCTTATCTAATGGCTGTCAATCCTATGGAAATCAGAATTTTGAATACTTATCCTAAACAAATCTTGGGTCTATTAACTCAAATTAGTTTGCAAAACAAGGATTTACTATGAGGGACTTGGTGATGTAAAGTCTAAAAGAATTGTTGTTCTGTGACAAAACTTCTACAGATAATGCTGGTTTCCTTGGTTGTCTTATTTGCCATTGCAAAATAAATACTAGAAAGTCAAGGTGACTGTCTTACATGACATATATAGGCTTTTACTTATCCTGCTATCTTTTTACTAATTGGACAAGTGTGTCAAATACATGAAGATTTTAAACAAATAATGCCTATAAATTTCTGAAAACTTAGAACCCAAAGAATAATATAAAAAAGAAGAAAAGGAATTAATCATAACTCAATGACTCAGAGGGCATCACTGTTACCATTATGGCATATATTCTGCAAATCTTTTTCTTATGTTTTTGTTGCCTACACTGAAAAATACATTTTACATCTTTTTGCTCTGTCATGGCAAGAACTGATCCAGTAGCTCTGGGATTAGGTGTGTCCTCTAGCAGTCAGAAGTAGTAGTTTGTTATCTGCCTTTTTGTTTTAAAAACAAGTTTTTTTATGTAAAACACTTTAAATATGCTATAAACTTTTGTGACTCCATTTTTGACTTTCACTATGCATTTACTTAGTTACTTGCTTCAGTGGAAGTGGAATGATCTGCAGTCCTGCCCTGTTAAGCAAATATTGCCAAAGTTTTATTCTGAGAAAGGGCAAGGAAGCACTAGATTCTAGGGTGGAGGGCTATGTTATTTAATCTATGGACAAGCAAACTGTGCTCATTAGAGATCAGAGCTGAGTGGTCGAAACCAATAGCTTTTTTGGACTTCAGTCTTTAGCACTTTAGCTGTAGGTCAAGTGCAACTGCTTCCTGATATTCTCCCTATGTTGGCCCCTAAGACACTACCTTAGGCCACTTTTTCCCACTGTATTCTCTCTTCTTTGTCTTCTTCATACAGCCCTCTGCCTGCCACATTGATGGCTGTTTCCAAAGCTCAGGTTTTAGCCCTCTACTTCTAGGCATTCTTTACCTAAGTGATATTCTGTGTTCTCCTGGATTCAGCCCTCAGCTGTCACTGCTCTGTAGAGAATCCCAAAGCTATGCATACAGCCAAAGTGTCACTTTGTGTATTTGTACAAGCTCCCTTTCCTGTGTGGGCCCCTATACCAGACATGGCGACAGAATAACTAAGAAATAAACAGTCAATATTCTTATGGAGCTTACATTCTAGAAGGAATAGACTAATAATAGTCAAGTGAAAAATTTAAATCCTAAAATTTAAGATGGCGGTTAGAAAGCATAGTACTCTAAGACAGGAAGATGGAGCAGTCAAGCACTATTTGACAGGGTGCTCATGAATTTCTCTCTCTCAGGAGGTGAAATTTGAGCTGAGGCCCACAGTGAGACTATGTAAAATCCTTGGGCCCCAACATCCAGACAAATTTAAGACTTGGTGCAAAGGTCTTATATGAACGTGACCCCCCACTTGTTAGCCAAAAGATCAGTTACAGAGTTAACAGCAAAAATACTTAATTTTGATTATAACAATTCCTGTGACAATAGGGAATTTTCTCATATTCCCAAACATCCAAAAGAGGATCCCTTATTAATAATATATAAACTTTTCACTACCAGTGTTCATGATTTTACAACCTCATTTTTAATGTCTGTACCTGTTTCTATTTTATGATACTACATTAATATGTTTAACCAGTAGTCTTTTAAATATTGAATTATGTGTAATCATTCTTTTTGGTTATAGGAATTCCTAGTCTCTCAAAAGAAAATTACAACACGAGGCAACCCTACATAAAGAAACAGCAAAGAAATGCTGGCAGCAAATACAATGTGGGTGGGAAGTCACCATCGAGGAGGTGCTTACTCTGCTCCTTCTCCAGTGGTTCCAGAATTCTTTGAGGGATATTCCTGCTCCTTCAACCATAGTAGAAGACAATTTCTCTAAATAAACTACTAAGATTTGAATAATTGTGAAAATTTCAAAGATAATACACAGATTCCCTCATATACTCCTTACCCAGCTTCACCTATTGTTAATAGTTTGTAAAACTATGATCCATTTGCCAAAACTGAGAACCCTAGGTTGGCACATTACTGTTATATAATTTCAGAACTTTATTAGAATTTCATGAGTGTTTTATCTAATATCCTTTTGTAAAAAGTATCTCAGATTCAGTATCCAGGATATTGTGTTGTGTTCAGTCATCTTTGTAGTCTTATTACTTGTTTTTCATGCCTTGACTGTTTTGAGAAGTAAAAGTCACATATTTTGTAGAATCTTTCTCAATCTAGGTTTATCTAATGTTTTTCCTTTCATAGTTAGACTGAAATTACAGGTATTAGGAAAGAACAGCACAGAAGTGAAGAGACCTGAAATATCATACTGGGAATAAATGGTACCAACATGCTTAATCAAGTTAAGTTTGACAACCCAGTCAAGGCAGGAGTCACCAGATTCTTCACTGTAAAGGGAGCTCTCCACCCCTATTTTGAGTTTTGTTTCTCAAAACCAAGTTACTAAATTCAGTCTGAGGAAGGAAGTAAGACAGAGGAGTACTTAGTAAAAATGCTATAATAATTTAGTGAATGAATTTTTGAGTGATGTCTTGAATTCGCTCAAAAAATAACTACAGGAGAAAATATACATTAAACAAAGTATCATAAAACTAATTCTTTATTTTTAAAAGATTATGAATTGATATATTTGGGAAGAGAAATTGATCTGCCAATATGGGAGAAAGATTAAGAATATGCATTTCCTAGAGAGACATTCTCTGCATGAATTATTTGGAATTCTACAAGGAATGTTTACCTCTTTCCTCCCTCATTTATTCAATCATATTTGTGTTAGTGTAGACTCATGCATGTTTATTTATCATTTAAGTTATTTATAATCCATTGCAAACTTCTTGTGCTAGTCCAATTGTTCCTGCTTTGGCAATGGGAACTATTCCAGTTTGGCTCCTATGCCCCCTTGTTGGTCCTTAATCCATTTTTTCTTTGAATACTTACTCACTTCTCTGGGATCATTTTGTATTTTCTCTGCCCTAGACTGAGTCAGAGATTTCTCCAAGGATCCCTAATCCTTTTGTTGGAAAATCTTATCTAAGACCTAAGATCTATCAATTAACAATTGTTAAATATCTTCACCCTGTTCAATCTTAGTGCTATTGTTCTAAATATGACTTGAGCTATCTCTTTGAGTATATCCATGGCTATTCCTTCTAATAAGTGCCTAGAAGTGGAACTTACATGTCAAAAAGAACGAACCGTTTAAAAAATGTTAATGTATTGCTAAATTTGTCTTCTGGAAGGTTTATACCCATTTATATGGCTATCAGTGATATTACCAGCAATTCATAGTTTTAGGCTTTGATGCCCAATAAACTTCATTTCTCTGCCAAATATATACATATCTTAAAGCACCTCCACTTCCAACACACTCTCCTAACTGCACTTCATGCTTAAGGGGACCACTAATGAAATCATAACTGATCTCCCTTTTCTAGACACCCATTATCTTCACTTTTTGAGAAAAGTCAAAATAATGTTTTGAAAATATGTGCAGGTAAATGTTATCATCCTATGCCCTGGCTTTGAAATCTTCCAAGAGTTCTCAATATACATGTAAAGTGAAATCTTTACTATGAGTGTAAGGCCATGAGTAGTTTGGGTTCTTTCTGTATTTCTATGTTCCTCTGGTATCTTTTACTTCTCACTTAGGACAACTGGCAAGCACTGGTTGTCTGGTTTGTCCAATAGGCCACTCTGTATCTCAATTCAGGGCTTTTATATGGGTTGCCATATTGCCAGGAATATATCTCCATTCTCCAAATAATTCAGTTCTGGTTATTCTTTAGTTCTTGATTTATGTGTCAATTCCTTGATTCCTCATATAAGTTAATTTCATCTGAAAATTCTCATATTTTCTCAAACATTAATTTAAAAAGTTTGTACAGGTTCTAATTAAAATTATATAATGGTTTATATAACACCCACCTCTCCAATGGATTTTAAATTCACAGTAAAATCAAGGGCCCAGTTTGATCAACCTCTTACATAGTGCCTGGCATTTAGTAGGAATGCTATAATAATCAGGTGAATGAATTTTTAAGTGATGTCTTGAATTCACTCAATAAAATTACAGGAGAAAATCTACATCAAATAAAGTGCCATAAAACTAATTCTTTATTTCTAAAAGTTTATCAATTGATATATTTGGAAAGAGAAATTGACCTGCCCATCCCTAAATTAGAATATGATTTTCAGGGAAATAAAGGCCAGAACATATTTAACACTTCCAGCTTACATTGGCAGTTTAGCCTTCAGAAATACACTCATTTACATTTGGCAGTCTATGAGCACGTGCGTTTTCCTACAGGTTTTCTGTTGGAGATTGTGTGTTCTGAGGATGGTTAAAACAATATTTCCCATGCTACACTGTCTTCATACAATGCAATTTTGGTACCCTTCCACTGGAGGGATAGAGTGTGATCCCTTACTCTGAATCTGGGAAGGGTAGTGACTTCAGCAGATTTGATGATATGTAACTCCTTAGGTTAGGTTGTAAAAGGTGATGTAGCTTCTACCTGCTTCCCTTGAAACCCTTGTTTTTGGAGGCCATATGAAAAACAGAGCTCTTCATTGCCTGAATATCAGACCCCCAGAGTTAAAGGAGGACAGATTTATTTAGCTCACAGTTTGTAAAGGTTTCTGTCCATAATTGACTGGCTCCAAGGCAGGGTGGCACACAGCTGAGGGGCATCACAGAGGAGAGACAGTCCATGGCAGGCAGAAGGCAGCAAAAGCAGCAAGCAACGAGTGACAAGCAGCAGCAACAGCAGCAGCTTGCTTTCTGTCCCTTATATTCTATTCATGCTGCATACCTTTACGGTGAGGTAGCTCTCAAAGCCAGGGTAAGGCACCCTGAATCCTAGCACAACAGGAATCAGTCCCAGCATCGCACTTTTAACCCCAATGTCACACCCTCTAGACCCAGTGACCCCCAAAAGATTCCACCTATGGCCACATGAGGCTCTGGGGAGACACATGGATACAGGCCATAACACCAGGCTACACGGTGAGGACACAGGTGAGTGTTCTGGCTCACACGCTCCATGAGTTACCAGTCAACGGTTAACATCAACCACCAGACAGGTGAACGGCAACACCCTCAGGTGATCTGACACACAGCTGTTGAGGTCTCTCCACTTTTTGAGTCTTGCCAGGCAAGGTCCTGAATTTTGTGCAGCAGGAACAAGCTGTTTCACTGTGCTTTCCCTGTATCCAAGACCTACTGAATCTGTGAGGAGGAAAAAATGGTTGTTTAAAGCTCCCAACTTTTAGTTAAATTTGTTTGCAGCAATGGGAACTGGAAAGAAAAGTGTCCATAGTATGATTTTCATATTTTTAAATGTTTCCAAGACTGAAAATAAAAAACTTATTTTAATTTGTATTTGTTTGATTAGTAATAAGTTGGAATACTTTTTATGAGCATTCAGCAGTTATATCTTTTTACCTTATCGTTTTTCTGTTTCTTTTTTTTTTCACATAGATGCTTTTCCTTTTGGTTTTGTAAGAATTCTTTATATATCAAAAACTGAACACTTTTCCCCTAAGTTCCAAATATTTTGTCATGATCTTCGTCATTTCTGGTGCTATTACTTGGTACTCGTTCTTTAAAGTCAGAATTCAGCACTTTTTCAGTTGCTCTTCCAGGGCACACATGACTCCAGAGTCATGTCTCTGTTATTCCAAGACTATTAAACGTATTCTCTGTTTCTGTATTTGAGAGGAAAGTGCTCCCTCAGCTAAGAAAGTGGTCCCTTATAATTTCTAACTTTTCTTATCACTTTATCATACTTTGATAAATGGAACAGAGTCAAGGATGCAGAAGTAGTACCAAGCACGTTCAACTATTTGATCTTTGACAGAGTGTATACTGGAGGAAAAGATCGCCACTTTAGTAAATGGTGCTGTGAAAACTGACTATTCACGTGTAGAAGGTTGACTCTAGACCTGTATCTCTCACCATATACTAAACAAAAATCAAGATGGATCTAAGATGTGAATGTTAAAACAGAAACAATCTCCTGGGAGATAAAACAGAAGTTGTAGGTACATGCAAGGACTTTCTAAACAGAACTCTGGTGGTACAAGAAATAGCACCGAGCTAGAATCAACAAATGGCATCATACTGAATTAAAAACGTTCTTCCCAGCAAAACAAACAGCCTACAGAGTGAAGACAGTAACTGCAGATAGGGAAACATTTTTGGTCAGCTATTCTTCAGAAGGCTAATACTTAGAATATATAAAGTTTAAGTGTATCTTCAAAAGTCATGTTTTCATATACCTTGCCTTTTTAGTATGAAGCTTCTTAACAGAAGAGCAATTTATTCTTAAGTGTTACAGTACTGTGAAAAAGAAATACAGTTATCAGCTGCCGCAAGTTGCAGACTAATAGGTATGATCATGAATCTTTTAGATCAGGGTAAAAAGACTTAATTGAGAAGCTATGAGAAAGCTGTAAGTTAATAATTATGAAAATTTATTCTAGTAAAAATTCATGTGAGGCATGGAGTTCTATTGTTTTAAATGATGAGATGGGGAAAACCTAGGTGCAGGAAGGGAGTTTGGAAAACACAACAAAAGACCAAATTTAGAAGTCTATCACTGTATATGTTGCAATGCGAAATGCTTCCTTTTTTGTTTTTATTAGTACCTTAAATAATGATTATATTCCTTGTGAGGAGTTGGTACCTGTCAATTTTTTTTGGTCTTTTTGAGACAGGGTTTCACCGTGCTGTTCAGGTTGGCCTTAAACTCACTTTGTATCCCAGGCTCACAGAGATCCTCCTGCCTCAGCCTCCTAAGTGCTGAGATTACAGATGTGCATCACCATGCCCAACTCAATTCTTTTTTTATCTTCTTTCCCTCCAATCCCATTTGAAAAAATCTACCTCCCTACTTTCTACTATCTTTCATTTTGCTCTGTATGTATTGCATTTCTCAGTAAAAGAATCATGTGGTATTTAAACTGGTGTGTCTGATTTATTCCTTTATATGTTAATAGATAGTATTTCAAAAAAGCCCTTGACTAATTAAAAAAACCATTGATAAATATGAAAAGGCAGTTTTTTTGACATTAATCTATCCTGTAGGTTTGAATTATCAGAGGTAGAGATGTATGACTCAGAATTGTCTATCTAGTGAAGGATTATAACTCAAAGAATAATTTAGGATGGCATTGTAGTTACTTTCATCATCACTGAGGCACAGTACTCAACACCCACAAATTAAAAGGGGAAAGGTTTATCACGGATTGCAATTTGAGGAGGTTTCAGTCCATACTTGGTTTGCTTTAAGGCAGGGTGGCCTGGCAGACAGGAAACAGAGAGGAAGACCAACGGAGGAGGGAAGAAAATAGATTCTTCCCAGCCACGGCCCTGGTGACCCACCTCTTCCAGCCAGGCTTTACCTCCCAGCATCACACTCACCTACAAATCATCAGTGGACCAATCAGCTGATAAGCATCACAGCCCCATGATCTAGTCACCTCTCAAAAGCCCCACCTGTGAGCACATGAGGCTTTGGGGGACATCTAGATACGAACCGTAACAGGTGGATAAAATGACATACATAGTTCAATTCTTATTTCAAAATCTGGAAGTATATTTTGCATTAAACATTGATAGTTGAAGATTACATTGAGTTTATACTTTAAATCATGTTCAAGTGAATCTTTTTAAGAATGGTATTTTTCAAGTCTTTGCTGATTTACTTTCAGTTTTACCAAACAGCAATTATACTTGAAAAGATTCGTGTATTTTCTGCCTTTAAAAAAGGTGACAGGCATCCTAGGTAGTGAGTCATTCAGGTTGTCACAGTTCAGGACCCACCCATTTACCTACTGGCAGTTGATTCTAACTGCAAGTCAGATTCTTAGAAGAGCTAGCTATGTAAACAGCCCATTAAGTAACAGTAAGTATCACACTGAGACAGCCAGCAGCAGTTGGAATAACTGCTCCGTGGAGAGGAGAAATCCATCCACACTGAAGTATGGTCAATCAACACATCTCACTGGCTTCCATTATTAGAAAATTTTGGAATCAGCAGTAAACATTTTTTTTTTGTAATTTTAAAATTTCTTTACACATAATGCAACGCTTGTTGATTTAAGGATGTTTGTCACTCAAATACAATAATTTGTTTTATTTAAGCACTTTAAACATGTAGTATTTTAAGAAATAATGGCCAGAGAATTCTCAGTGTTTCTGACTTAATAAAGGAGCTACATCTATTGGGCATAATTCCAAAAACATTTTCTCAACACCGTTACTGGTTACTTTGGGGGACAAAGTAATAAATAGTTCATTGCGTGCTGCATTGCGTTTCCCAGATGCCTTATGATGTGAGAGCATCTTTTTCATGCTTATAGGCCATTTGTATATTTTCCTTGCAGAAATATCTGTTGAGATCATTGTCCAATTTTAAAAAAAAGATAAATTTAGGTTTTCTTATTATTGAGTAGTGAGGGCTATTTATGTATTTTAGGTCTAAGTTGCTTACAAAATAGATGATTTGGCTATATTTTCTCATATTCTGTGGGCTGTTGTTACTCTTTAGGAATGTGCCTTGAAGTGAAGATATTTTTAAATAATTTTGATGAAGCCCAGTTCAGCATCCCCTGCTTGGGGTCCTCCAGGCTCTGCGTCCCAGAGTGCAGGGATTACATGCATGCCTCATCACCCTGCTTCAGCTCAGTTCTTCACTCATTTTTATTAAACAGCATGTTAACATCAGTAGTTTACTTCATCTCACCAGGATGCCAAGGTGAAGAGGTGACCAGAAATTGAATTCCTCCTAGGGAAAGCCCTGACTTCAAATGAAATACTTTGCTATCTTGCTTGGAAAAAAGTACAACCACGGGGGTGTACTTAACACAGAGTACTCAGAAAACAACCATAACTAGCAAAGAGGAAGCATTTGTTTTGTTTTAAAAGAAGGAAAAGAGAAAGAAGTGGAGGTGCTGGGAGGGAAGAGTAGTGTTGGAGAGAAGCTAACAGGACACTGTTCCGAGACTTCACCCAAATCTTCAAGTGAAAGTCAATTGATTTCCCAAGGTACTAAAAGAATGAATTATGTGTGATGTGTCAATAAATGACTGAAGAAGTTATTTGGTCCTGTGGGAGCCAGGGTTGGAGGTGGAGGGCCAGTCAGTCCTTGTGAAGCAGATGAAGTGAGAAGGACCCAAATTATTTAGGTATTAGCAGAAGTCTTAGAAAAATATTATCTTTCCTTGGACTGCATTAAAGCTAGTTCTACCCAGATTTAGGAAAGTTGGAATAGGAGGATTCTCATACAACATCTGGGTTGCAGTTGTATTTTGCCATGAACTTCCTGAAAGCAATATATCAAAGAAAAGAATGACTATTACATTGAGAATTTCAGGTAATTGTCCAACGACATGTGTTGGAGGCAAGAAAGACTTTCCAAACTCCTCAGTTCAAAACTTGGCTTACCTTGAAAAAATGAACATTTTCACATATTAAGATCAACCTAGAGAAAAATACTCGAACTGGACCTTCAGGCTAACTTTGCTCCGGAGGGATTTTGTGTCCTTTGGTAATGTTATCCCTATGCTCTCTGAGAAACCTGCTAAGAGGGCCCTCTCCTCTTCCCGTGTTGCCTCAAATGGTGTGACCTCGAACCTTTGCCTTTCCAGGGCGGATACTTCACAAGTCAGAGGAAAACTATCTGATCAGATGTCCCTTTTCTGCCCCCTCTCTCCTGCTTCACAAAAAGCGATCAACCTGCAGCAGGTACCAGCTACAGCTCACTGCACCTGCAAGGAGTTCAGAAAAGTCTCCTTCGAGAATGAATTAAAAGGTAGGAAAGCTGATATGCAATGCTTTTGGATTCTCTCTATTATTCCCAACTGCTTTCAAATAATAAATTTTGAAACTGGAGAGTAAAAAAATAAAAAGAACTCAAACTCCCAGGTTCTGAGATCTGTAGCTTCCATTTCTGCCTCTGGCTAGGGAATCCTGCTGGTCTACTTTTAATCTGCAGAAGAGATTTCTTTTTAGCTTTTCCCATTGCATTTCCCAGGCTCTTTTGTACTTAGGCGTGGTATGTCAACTCACCCTGTGGCGAATAGATGACTTTCAATTCAAATTCTATGGGAGTAAAGAACTCTAAGAAATACTAAGCAAGGATAACAGTTTTTACAAGTACAGTATATAAACTCACATAGCTGGGTATTTTTTAACCACATTTATGTAATATTGTAAGTAAATGAATCATTATCAATCTTTGAAAAGTTTATAAAAAATATTTCCTGTGAACTTTTAAAAAATCATCATAGGATTTGTCCTATAAGTCAGAAACCAGGATAATAAATTGCCAGAATTTATAAACGACTTGGTAAGTGATCACCCTGAGATTTTTCTAATGAAGAAATAGAAGACATTGTTGCTGTGTTCACAGTTTTCATTTTATTTGAAGGGAGGATACAAAATATAATCAAAAATAATGATGTCTGATCTGAAAGGGATCCTATTACAGAACCATCATAGGAGGCTGGGATTATCACAGAGAAAGGAATTTCAACGATATAAAATATTTGGAAAGGTTTTTTGTAAAAAAATCTTTAAAAAGTCTCAGTTGAGTTAGTAGTATTAGAGCCTTCATCGGATAAGGGGAGCCAACCACTCTTGAGTGCAAGGTCTAGCTGTCTCTAGTTGGAGAGGGTGATGGTTTGGATAGTAGGGAAGCAGTAGACTCCTAAGCACTAGGTATCCCTTTCACATGCACAAAGAATCCCACTGAAGTTGTTTCATAGTTCTAATGATGGACCATTCACACATTTACATACCCCGTCTCTGCTGCTCCTTAAATACTTTGTGTGTTGGTGTAGTCAGCAACTCACAGGGCTTGTTCAGTACTAGAAACTCTAATAAACACTTCCAAAGTTGCTCCATCCAGGTCAGAATGTTTCCTTTGTCCCTCATGGAATTGCTAGACAAAAAGGAGTGGGTTTTAGTTTGCTGACAAAGGACCTGGCATACCGAAAAGTCCATGGGCCAAATCCAGGATTCTTGGTGAACATGTGGTCAGGACCCAGACTAGAGAACTTACTCCTTTTGAAAATAAAAGATTTAGAATTAAAAATATCAGAGCTCATTACTTAGGTTAACTATCTCATTGACTTAGGTGGTTTATAGTAACAAAAGACAGACGACGTCTTAAACACTGTGCTGCCCCTGATCCTGACCAGGAGCACAGAATAATACCCTGCAGTGTTTATTTTCCCAGTGTTGCCGTCCTCATAGCTACAGTCTCCGTGGTGTTGACTCTCCAGGGGGAAGGTTCAGTGATAGTCAAGGCTTCAGAGAGTTGGCACAATTTGAGTCTTTAAATCATTTTCTTCATTTTCCACCTGAACTAAAGGCAGAAAATGTGAATTTGGGTGTAGTTTAACAATGTTGAAGTTTCATCTGGACCCAAAGAGCCGTTTCTGTGCTTAAAGGTTATCGTTAGTCAACCTCCCTTCTGAATTCCTGCTGGTTGAAGCAAGGGATAGACAGGCTGACAGAATTCTCAGGGAGACTCCTTACCATCATGACTCAGAAACCCAGTTCTTCTGCTTGAGTTTGAGATGACAGTCACTGTTTTAGTCTCATGAGTCTCTAATCAGGCTTCAGGTTGTTCTGGAAATGAATATTGTCCCAAGGCAGATACACCCTGTCTTAATTACATTTTCCATTGTTGAGACAAAATACCCAACACCCAAAGTTAAAGGGGAAAGGTTTACTTAGCTCACAGTTTGTAGAGGCTTCAGTCCATAACTGGCTGCCTCGGAGGCAGGGTGGCCTGGCAGAGGGGCAACTGTTCATGGTGGTTGAAGACAGCAAAAGGAACAAGTGAAGGAGAGAGGACAAGCCCCTTTCTGTTCCTTATATTGTATGCAAGCTACCCTGAATCCCAGTGTTGGGCCATGAACCAATGACAAACTCTAGATTTAGCCACCTCTGAAAAGCCACCCTCATGACTGCATGAGGCTTTGGGGAACATCCAGATACAAACCATAACACATCTTCTATTTGCTATTTAAGTTGATGTTCCTGGAGAGGAAAATGGTTTCCTCTTAAGCAGAATCTTTTTTAGGTCTTGTGAGAGAAGACCCATGTTTGCTTCACTGAGACAGCTCATTTTATAAACCTTATTTGATTGTTCTCCACCAGTACACTAATGAGCTACTGAGCCATCGTTTTCAGCCTTTGATAGGGCACTGAGTTTTTGTCAAAGAGAAGATTTATATCACCAGCTTAAAGGGATTCATCTGCTTCTGGAATCATTCAAGAGTAATTCACTCAATTAGGGCCTGGCAGTTAATTGCTTATTTGTTGGAGTCTGAGAAAGGAAATTCAAACTCACTAGCAATTCAACTTCTAGAGAAGTTAAAGAAATTATATACATTTAACTTTAGTGGTATTATTATTGCTATGTTATGGATCTCCTTAGTAAAAGTAGCTGAAGAACCATGTGGGATGCTAAATAATAGCATTGTATGCCAGTTCTTTGGATATAAATATGCTACTACAAACCCAGCTAACAAATACTGCACTGAGTTCTAATGATAAAAGTACTAAAGTTAAATGATTGTTGATTGAACTACTCCATAATTCTTATTATTTTAATCAGATCAGTGGGAAGCCTTCAGAATCTTTCAGAGTGCATTTGCTTTCAAAAGACTATTACTCTCTCTCTCTCTCTCTCTCTCTCTCTCTCTCTGTGTGTAGTTGTAGTAGTATTACAAATAAAATTTGGTTGCCAATAGCCATCTTTATATTTTTGTTACTATCCTTAGAATTTTCCTTTCATTGAACTAAGGGATTATGAAGAAGACTCTGGATTGATTTTAGGAGCTGTAGATTGCATGACTCTGCCTCTGATGAGGTCTTACTTTGTGTGGACCATTTCCTCTCTGAGTCCCTCTTTCATCATCTGTAAAATTTAGTCATTCAAGTCATGAACTAGGGCTATGCTGGTAAAGATACGACCTTTGTGGTCAAGGACATCTTGTTGCTAGAGGATAAAAGGGATCAGTATTTGAGCATAGCGAATTCAGATGGGTAACAACGTCATCGGATAGGAATGAGTGCTTGAAGAACGTAAAGAGGGACTGTGCATCCGACAGTGGTACTCCCAAGGAGGACTATCACATTGTGGGAAAGGCTGGGTATTGGTGGCACAGTGATGCTGGAGCTGACACCCAAATGACAAGGGAAGCAAGCCTTTGCAGAGCTGGGGAGAGAAACATTGCAGAACAGCAAGTGAGAAAGCCCTTCCTTCAGCAGACCAAATGTGGCTCGTTTGGGAACGGCAAAGGGATCAGTGCTCATGGTGTACAGCGAGAAAAGGGCAAAAGCAGGGCAGAACTTGGAAGCCAGAGAGGTCAGTGGTTACGGTGTAGGAACAGGATAGCTACTGAACCTCGTACCCTAATAACAGCAGCAAGAAGCAACGGTGTACTCTCACCAAGAGTTCTTTATTTTCAGGGATGCAGCTATACCTCTCAAGAAAAATGCTGAAATCTACATGCATAGCAATAAAAATTCTTGGTGGAGTCTAAGATATTTAAAAATATATTCATCAATTACCACTAACAAGGATGGACACTCCATTAATTCCTTAAGCTATATTTAAATGTTTTCTAAAAGCTATCTGCACTTTCTTTGCATCTCCAGATTATTATGAAAACCAAAGACAAATGAAACACAGGAAAAGGAGATTTATTAAAAGTTCTTTCTAGTCTATAATTTAATTCTTCTGTTAATATGTAGATCACTCTTTTTATTTTAAAAACAAAACAAAAAAGTTATAAATAATACAGAATTTCAAAACAATAGTAAGAAATTAACACTAATTACTATATTGCATATTGTTATCCTAGAAGTAGTTGTTCAGATTACAAGATTGAGGCATAAAAAAAACTCAAACAGTAAAACAATGAAAGTACAAACTGTTCTTTTTGATGAATTTACAGAGATTAGTAGTATAGTTATCTATCTTGTATATATATATATATATATATATATATACATACACACATATATATGTATACCTATATACTTATAATCTTTTCCCTTCTACCTTTTCTCTTTTCCTCATCCCAGTTGCTCTTCCCTTTTGAGCACTTTCTTTCCCTTTAATTTCTCAATATCTATTGTACATTTTGGATCTTATTACTCTTTCAGTTTTTTTTTTACACTAGGGAGATGGTATGATATTTACACATGTGAGTTTGATTTATTTCTCTTAGGAGTATCATTTCAAGTTGCATCCATTTACCTAAAAAAGCCTCAAGTTTATCCTTCTTTATTGCTGAGTAATACTCCATTGTATAAAAATACCACATCTTTTTTATCCATTCCACAGTTGATGGGCATTTGTGTTGTTTCCAGGATTTAGCTATTACAATTGTTCTGCTGTAAACATGGGTGCACATATATCACTGTGGCATGATGTTTTTAATTTTTCTAGGAAAATACCCAGAAGGAGAATAGCTGGATGGAATGGGACTTCCAATGCTAGTTTTTGGAGTAATCTCCCCACTAATTTCTGGAGGGGTTGTACCAGTCTACACTCCCACCAACAGTGGAGAAGTGTTCCTTTTTCCCCACAGTCCCACCAACATTTGTTACTGATTGATTTCTTGATGGCAGCCATTCCTTCCTGAATGAGATGAAATCTCAATGTTGCTTTAATTTGCATTTCTTTGCATTTCAGTGATTTTAAACATATCTTCATGTATTTATTTGCTATTTGTATTTCTTCATGTTCATATATATAAGAACAAACCATTCTTTTCAATGAACTAATTGAAATTAGTAGTATAATTAGTTTAGTTATCTTGTGTGTATGTGTGTATATACATATTTTTTTCCTTCCTTCGTTTCTCCTTTCCCCAATCCCAGTTGTTCTAATAAAGCAAATTTAAACCCCTGTAAGGTAGCATTGTTGAAACAAGGCCCAGTAGGATCTAAGTCACCTAAGGAGGAAGAAAAGAAAAACACTTTGGTTGGGAAGAAATGGATGTGTCTTTGGGCTGAAATTTGAGTGAGCTGAAGAGTAGTCTCTGTGGGAAAGGATGGGCAAGTTAGCTCCATGGAAGAACATTGCAGTCAGGGAGATAAGGGTTTGATGTAGTGATTTTTGAAGAAAATGTATAGCCCCATATCTTTTCTGCTGATGTATTTTTCTGAAATATTTTCTATTTCATCCTCAAGACTTGTTTTGAAGACTATTTTTCATCTTTAATTTCTTTGGGACAATGAAGAAGCATCTGTTTAAATTCCTTTTTACTTTGAAGGAGCCTCCTGGGCTGAGATATGTTAGTCTTTTGCTTCTAACCCTTTTTTTTTTTTAATGGCAGGCAGACATTTGTGTGGCTTCCTCAGGTTTGCTGTGTCTGTGCAGAGATGCTGTGATGCTTCCCTTCTGGTTATTAATCATCTCTACAGCAGTTCCACCCAGGCCAGCTTTGTTCAAGAATCAGGAGGGGGGCAGGAGGAGGAGGAGGAGAATGAGCTGGAGCAGCTCCAGTTTCAGTTTGGGTCTGTCTCCAGCACTCAGCTAAACTGGACGTGCTTCATGCCGTATCCCCTGTACCTGCCACACCCTGCAGAACTGAGATTTTGAAATACAGGGAGAAGGCTTTTGGAGCTCTTTCAGTCCCAGAACCTTCTGTCCATCTAGCTACTGAACCCTCTCACCCTCCTCACCTTGAAATCCCATTGGAAGACTAGCCATAACAACTTTGTTATGACATGGAATCAGTCATCTCCAGGGACATTTCTCTTCCCATTCTAGATCTCAGCCATTCAATCAAAGAATCATTAGATGGGCCTTTAAGAACTATGACACTTTTTTGAGCTAGGATCACAGACTGACAGCTCACAGATGGAACCCAGCTGGCAGACATAATTTCATTTGGCCCACATAGTTTCTGAAAGATAGGAACACTTCATATAAAAATCTATCCTTCAAGCTTCTTTTTTTAACAAAATCAGATGATCCAGAAATCCTCAATAACAAGGTTTTGCATGGTAAAAATTGGCTACATCTGAGCTACAGTTGTTCCCTTGGGATGGGCTGGCTATCTCTTCTGCTCTCCCTATTCCTTATGGCCTTAAATTCAATCCCTGCCAGAGTATGCTGGTCACCTGGCTGTGGCTTTAGAGGAGTAATATGTTATTAGTCTAATAACAGTTCCTAGAGTTCACATTTAACTTTGTTTAACACATTACTTTTGTAATTTAGTTTTGTAGGTATACTTTGTTTTTCTTTCACTCAAGGTGGATTTTCTTCTCTGTACTTTGTTAAATTAATTCTTTGAAGTCATCTTTTCTTTTAGTTAGTCTTTTATTATTTAGTGTCTTTGAAGGAAGAGGAATAGAGCAAAAGGACTTATTTTATCAAAATCCCTGAAATATTTTTTATCTAACTTTTTAATATTTTCTATTTAAAGAATGAAAAGTCAGCTGAGGATTTAGCTCAGTGGCACAAGTGCCTGCCTGGCAAGTGCAAGGTCATGAGTTTGATCCCTGGTACAAAAAAGAAAAAAAGAAAAAAGAAAGTTCTCAATTTAGATTGTAAAATATTTGCATATCAGAAATCATGGCATTGTTCAAATGCCTTAAGACCTAAAAAATGACATAATACTTTCACAAAAATAGAGTGATCTTTGAAGTACTTCCCATGCAGCTTGCATTTTGTTCATGAATTCTTTGCCTACCCCTATGTCTCAATATTTCCATGTACCTTGTCTTCTAGTAGATTTAGTGTTTCTGTTTTAGTGTTTAGGTCTTTGATCCATTTTGACTTTAGTTTAGTGCATGGTGATAGACATGGGTCTAGTTTTAGTCTTTGGCATGTGGAGAGCCAGTTTTTCCAACACCATTTATTAAAGAAGCTGTCTTTCTTCCAGTGAACATGTTTGGCCCCTTTGTCAAAGACAAGGTGGCTGAGTGTCTTTGTAGTTGTGTCTGTATCTTCTAATCTGTTCCATTCATCCTCAGGTCTGTTTTTTTGCCCGTAGTATCCTGACTTTATCACAGTAGCTTCGTAGTATAATTTGCATACCTCTATCTTGTCATATGAGCAATTATTTTGAAGATAACAATATGCAATATATTAACTATTATTAATTTCCTATTGTTTTGAAATTCTGTATCATTTTTTTGTTCTTTTTCTCTTTAAAATAAAATATATTGCTTTCCTTAGGAAAAAAATTATATCTTTTCTGTCTTCCACATTTAACCTCTGCTGTCCAACAGAACTTTGTTTTTAAAATATCCTCAATTTTCCCTCATTAAAACTACAGTGAGTACCATCAAACACACTGGTGTTCACACATGCCTCCAGCCTCTGTGTCTTACATTTGTTGCTCTTCTGTTTCCATTTCTTCAAATTCTTCACTTGATTCTTTCTAGATTATTCCCACCTGTCCACCAGACTGCTTCTGCAAAAGACTCCAGTGGCCTTTAGGTCACTCTACCTAGATGACATTTTTCAGTCCACTCATCCTCTTAGTTGTCTATTGAACCCTACTGGCTTAGTGACTTTCCTCTTGTTGCTGAGACAAAACACCTGATACCCAAAGTTAAAGAAGTAAGGTTTATTTAGCTCATGGTTTGTAGAGGTTTTAGTCCATAATTGGCGGGCTCCAAGGCAGGGTGGCAGGCAAATGGCAGTGGGGCAACAGTTTATGTTGGTGGAAGACAGCAAAAGCAATGAGAGAGAGAGAGAGAGAGAGAGAGAGAGAGAGAGAGAGAGAGAGACAGAGACAGAGACAGAGACAAAGACAGAGACAGACAACTCAAGAGAGCCAAACCTCTTTTTGTCCCTTATACTGTACTCAGTTTACTGGGATTAGCGTGGTGCCAATCCAATCAATGTACTAATCTAGCCATCACCCACCCTTAATCCCAGCACTGTGCTATGAATCAATCACACATTCTAGATTTAGCTACCTCCCAAAAGAAACTCCATGACTGCATGAGGTTTTGGAGGGGACACCTAGACACAAACCATAACACCTGCTGACCACTGCTCCCACTCGATACATTCTCTTCTCCTACCTTCTTAGACTCAACCCTAGTTCTGTTGCCCACCCACTCCTGCTTCTGCTCCTTTGTTTCTCTTGTGGCTCATCCTTTGCCACCAACCAGCACATATGCAAGCATGGCAGGCGCATCCTTACTCCCTAGCGGTGTCAGCAGCACTCACAGCTTGGCCATCCTACATATGCTGATGCCCTCGGGTCCCACAGCACCAGCCTTCCTTCATCTCCACCACCATATCCTTCTAGATGGCTCTGCTTGTTCCCTTTCAGGCCTTTTTTACACATCTTCCCCCTTCTGGGACCATGCTCTGCAGGCTACCTGTGATGAAAAACCGGTTGTTTGTTAAACTTCTAATCCATCACGAACTGATACTTTTATAAGTACAATAAAAATGAAATAGTGGAAAATAAAATGAGTAAAGAAGACACAAAATACAAGCCCCATCTTTTATTAGATTCAGAATATATAAAATTACTCTGTTGAGTTGCTCTAAAAACTTCTAAATGCTGACTGTCAGTTATTGTCTTTGTGTTAGTGCAGAATGGGAACAGAGAGTCCCCAATAGGTCTGAAGACCCCAGTTTGAATAGAACCCCTGTCCATTTGCTTCATTTTTACATCAGATATTAACTAAAAAAAATCTCTAATTTAGAAAAAGTTTCTCTGACTAGCCTCAGTCAATTGCATCTGTTTATCCTCAGAGTCCATACACCTATCCTCTGTAGGTTTGCGTTTGTTTGTTTGTTTGTGCTACTGGGCATGGAACTTACAACTTTGCATATGCTGCCCAAGCAACTGCCACTGCGTTACATCCCCAGCTCTGTGTACTTTTAATCAGTGCTTACATTAATTATGTTTGCAACCTCCATGTAAGGCCTGTGTTGTCAAGAACCAAGTTTTTTATTTTTGTGCTCATTATTACATGTCAGCACCTTGTGTATAGCTAAAACGTAACAGGAATTCAGAGCTGCTTCTTCGTTTTGTAAAGAGCATAAGCATATGAAAGAAATAGAACACAGAGACAATTGATAGCTCTGCCCCCAAAATTGGGCCAAATTGATATTTGAAAAGTTTTCAGGTGTAGATGGTGAGAGAGAGCATTTTAAGTGAAGATGTTGGGGCATGATAAAGCACAGATGCTTAAGCATGCAGAACTGATTTAACAAAGGGTACTTGGGGCACCTAGTGAATGAAGTATACTGGAATGGAAAGGAGGGCTATGATACTGGAGTATGGAAATAAAGATGAAAAGGCTGGCAAATGCAAGGTCCTGAGTTCGATTTCCAGTACAGAAATAAAATAAAGATGAAAAGGAAGACTGTGTGAGTTGTTATAGTCCTCAGCTGCTAAACTAAGCTTATATTTGTACCACTTCTAGGTAGAAAGTTGTTCTTTTCTATCGAGTCATAGCAGGTCATTACATAAATGGCAGCTGTGGAATTAAATAGTGAAAGCTAGGAATACAGCTCAGTGATAAGCGCTTGCCCAGTGTCCATGGGGCCCTGGGATTGTTCACCAGCACTACAAAAGAAGAAGAAGGAGAAGAAGGGGAAGACTGAGAAGAAGTACTTTTGACTTGATTTTCTTAGATAGCTGGTGGTGAGGTGGAAACGAGATTTAAAGGATGAGCGCAGGAGGGTCTTGGAATATTCTGCTTCATGACTATTTGAATGGCTGTGGAGATGGGCTGGAGAAGCTAGAAGGGGAGGTATTTAAGGGGTAGCAATTCCAGGATAAGGCTCCCATGTCTTGGAGATCTGAGCATAAAAGAGGACCGTGATGAAGTCGTGTTTCCTCGGATGGCAGCGTTGTGACCTTCTATTTTATTGCTCGAGCTATCTGGCCATAGCAGTGGATACCTAACCAGAACATAGGAGTGAGTTCTTGAAGTCAACTCTTCCTAAATCATAGTCCTAACACAAGCAACCTTACACTGTTCAATTGGAAGTGGTAATGATGCCTGTTACATTTCATCCTTGGCGTGTGACACATATCTTTATAAAAGATCATTTTCTCTAGATAACAATAGGCAAAGACAGTCTCTAATGCTTGGAAGATAGTCACGTATTTTTACATTGACTTGACCATGTCCTCCAAAGTATCAGCATCACAGTTGCAGTATGGGCCTTCTCAGGTTTTGGAGAAGTTGTCCATTATCCTCGCCAAACCTCAGCTGTACTGTGTCATTCATTCTGGCTTTCACCAGCCAGCAGTGGATGTCCCAATACCAAGCAAGGAGAAAACATGTAAACTGTCATGTAAAGGGGAGAACCCAGGGTGGCATGGGAATCAGCATACGCTGAATGTGGTACATAACACCCACCTCCAGCTTAGCCTTCCAAGGTAAGTTCCCACCACCTTTGAATTTCCTATCAATTGCTATGTTTTTTTTTTTTTTTTTTTTCAGCACCGGGGATCAAACTCACAACCTTGCGCCTGCCAGACAGGCGCTTAAGCCACTGAGCCAAACTCCTGGCCCTACTTTTTTGAGGCAGGGTCGCACTATGTAGCTCAGGTCGGCCTTGTGCTTGCGTTGTAACCCAAGCTGGCCTCGAACTCACAACGCTTCACCTACCGCAGCCTCCTGAGTTCTGGAATTAAAGGCATGCACCACCATGCCCGGCTAACTGCTATTTTGTATGTGTAACCTTTATTAAAAGCTGCTGGCCGCTTTGTGAATAGTCTGTGCAGCATGCTTTATATATAAATATTCTCACCATCACAATCTTCATGGATATTGTGTGTAAATGACATTAAATCTTTTGGCATAATTTGTTGTACTGCCTTTCTAAAGAAAGAATTAGCATTAGCCTGACTCTTGTGTGTGACACCTTGCATGAGAACCGGAGGAAATGGGCTGAAACTAAGGCCCAGGCATTTGCAGCTTCGAAGGAAATTGCTGTGGCAAAATTTGACAGGAACAGATGAGCTCTTTCAGTGTGGCGTGGCACTGAGGAATTTACACTGCCTTTCTTCAGTGATCCTCGCTGTTAACCTTCTCCAGCTGTGCCTGGGTAGGACACGTTGTCTCCTTACCCAGGAATCCCCAGATTTTAAAACAATGAACGGAGGGTGGAAGGTAGCGGGAACAAGAGACAGCTCCTAGTGGGGAGTCCCTAAGGAAAAGTTGGGTCTCTTACTCTTCCTTATTTTCATCACCCAAATTTCTGTTTGCAGAGGGATTCTTAGTGGTTTTGCCCCAATAAACCCCTTAGTCCTTCAGATTTCTTTATAGCAAAATGAGGCCTTTGCTTTGCATTCATACGGCTTCCTGCTGAGGACCCATCCTTAAAAGTAAAGAAAGCAGCTCCTTTGGTGTTGGGAGACAGCAGTACTTTCCTGCCTTTGACCTCTAAGAAGAGAATCAGCAGATTGGGGTCTTGTGGCTTGACTGTGGACACTAAGTCATGCCTAGGCAGTCAGGGGTGAGGGAGATAGGCTGTCTTTACTCCTCTCCCCATTTCTGTTTAGCACCAGCTACACTGAGCTCTGGGCGAGTTTGTGTAAGCTGGGGTGGGTGATTCTGGGAGTGCAGGCAGAATGCATAAAGATATGAAAAGAGAAGGTCACAGTGACCTTTGGTTATGTGCAGAGAATTTTCCTGATTCACTCAGTTGATCAGAATTAAAACTTATAATTATTAAAGTAGTATTTCATACTAGGGTTACATAAGATATATGGAGAATCCAGACTCAATAAACAAGTTATATCTTTTGATCTAGGCATAATTTATCCTAAGCAAAAACCATGAAACATCTCTATAAAGAAAGGTGGAAAATTAAGTTCCGCATTT